>SNQJ01S0010129.1:55003-73400 GCA_010110895.2 Picea sitchensis
GAGATGGTAGAGAAGCTGGATCTGGAGACGACTGATCATCCAAGCCCATACAGAGTTTCGTGGCTACAGAAAGGACCCCAGGTAACTGTCACTAAACAATGCTTGGTTGAATTCAAGATAGGAGGATATAATGATAAGATCTTGTGTGATGTCATTCCTATGGATGTTTGTCATCTATTGCTGGGTAGACCATGGAAATATGATAGAAATGTGATTCATGATGGGAGAATGAACACATACACCCTGGAGAAGAATGGGAGGACACACATGTTGCTTCCGATAAAGGATAAGGAGGTGAAGTCGAAAGTAAGCAACACTGTACTTCTCATGAGTGGGAAGGAACTCCTTAATGAGGTTAAAAAGAAGGAGGATCCACAGTTCATTGTGTTCAGAAAGCTGAAGATTGTTATGACTAGCACAAGAGTGGATGATTTACCAGAAGAAGTTCAGGAACTGTTGGAAGAGTTAGCTGATATCATAGTGGACGAACTACCTCGTTCGTTGCCACCGATCAGAAGTGTGAGTCACCATATCGATCTCATACCAGGAGCTAGTTTACTGAATAAAGCCGCATATAGATTAACGCTGCAAGAGAATGAAGAGGTTAAGAGGCAAGTCCAGGATTTATTGGACAAAGGTTTGGTCAGGGAAATCTTGAGTCCGTGTGTTGTTCCAACAGTACTCAGTCCGAAGAAAGAAGGAGGCTGGAGGATGTGTACTGACTCGAGGGTGATTAACAAGATAACCATCAGGTACAGATTTCCATTGCCGAGGATGGATGATCTGATGGATTGCTTAAGTGGAGCAAGGTATTTTTCAAAGATTGATTTGAAAATCAGTTATCACTAGATCCGCATGAGAGAAGGTGACGAATGGAAGACAACATTCAAAACCAATGAAGGGTTGTATGAATGGCTTGTTATGTCGTTTGGCTTAACAAATGCGCCAAGTACCTTCATGAGGTTGATGAACGAATTCCTGAGGGAGTTCATCGGAAAATTTGTCATTGTGTATTTAGATGACATATTGGTTTACAGTAAGACAATGGGAGAGAATCTGAAGCATTTGGCTACAGTGATGTAGAAGTTACAGCGGGAGAAGCTGTTGATAAATATGAAGAAGTCCTCATTCATGAAGATAGAGCTCATTTACTTGGGATTTTTTATTTCGGAAAATGAGTTGAGGATGGATCCAGATAAGGTGGAAGTGATCAAGAATTGGCCATCACCGAAGAATATTTTCGAGGTGAGAAGTTTTCACGGATTGGCTAGTTTCTACCGAAAATTCATCAGGAATTTCAGTGGAATTAGTGCAGCGATGATGGATATAGTGAAGAAAAGACATAAATATTTTCACTGAACTAAAGAGGCCGAGAAAAGTTTCAATTTGTTGAAGAGGAAGATTACAGAACAACTAGTTTTGGTGTTGTCGGATTTCCAGAAGACATTTCAGGTAAAATGCGATGCAAGCGGGTTTGCAATAGGGGCAGTCTTGAGTCAGGAAGACATGCCGATAGCATATTTCAGAGAGAAGATGAATGAGGCAAAAGTGAAGTACTCCACTTATGATAAGGAGTTTTATGCTATCATCCAGGCATTGAAGAAATGGAAGCATTACTTGATACCGAAAGAGTTTGTATTGTACAATGATAATCATGCACTACAGTTTGTGACTCAACAGGAAAAGTTGAATCAAAAGCATGTCAAATGGGTTGAATATATGCAGAATTTCACTTTTGTGATAAAACATATTTCTAGTACTGCTAACAAAGTGGTTGATGCTTTGAGCAGGAAGTGTTTGCTGTTGCAGGAGTTCAGAGTCAAAACGTTGGGTTTTGATGATCTCAAGGACATGTACATTGACGATCCAGATTTTAAGGAAGCATATGAAGCAGCTGAGAATCCAGTTCTTAGAGACAGAAACCCGTGGATAGAGTATATGATCCAGGAAGGATTGTTGTTCAGGGGCAATCAGCTGTGTATTCCGAAATGCTCCATGAGGGAGAATTTACTGAAGGAGAAACACAGTGGAGGATTAGTAGGGCACTTTGGTCATGACAAGACGTTCGCAAAGTTGAACGAGTCATATTTTTGGCCGGGAATGCAAGCGGATGTCAAGAAATTTGTGGATAAATGCAGAATTTTCCAGCATTCGAAGGGGAGGAAGCATAATGCGGGGTTTTATCAACCATTGCCCATACCAGAGAGGCCATGGGATGAAATTAGCATGGATTTTGTATTGGGGTTGCCAAGAACACAAAGATGTGTTGATTCAATCTTTGTGGTGGTGGATAGATTTTCTAAAATGGAACACTTCATTCCATGTCGGAAAACCAGTGATGCAACTCACATTGCGAATTTGTTTTTCAAAGAGGTCATTCGACTTCATGGGTTGCCGAGGAGTATAGTTTCAGATCGAGATACCAAATTCACAGGGCATTTTTGGAGGACCTTATGGAAGAAGCTGGGAACTAACTTGGCATTTAGTTCAGCTTATCATCCTCAGACGGATGGACAGACAGAAGTGGTCAACAGAAGTTTGGGAGACTTGTTGAGAAGCTTGGTGACAAAACACCACAGCCAATGGGACAATATATTACCACAGGCAGAGTTTGCTTACAATGACTCAGTTAACAGGAGCACAGGACAAAGTCCATTTCAGATTGTTTATGGCATACAGCCAAGGGGAATTTCTGAACTAAGGGATTCAGAACAGATTGCGACTAGGAGCGCTAGTGCAGAAGAATTCGCAGAGGCGATGAAAAATCTTCACAGTCAGGTGAAGCAACGATTGCAGAATTCAAGTCAGGAGTATAAGTGTAGAGCAGATAAGCATAGGAGACAACTTCAGTTTGAGGTTGGTGACTTGACTCTGGCACATTTGAGGAAAGAAAGGTTCCCGAGAGGAACATACAACAAGCTAAAGATGAAGAAAATCAGACCATGTAGAGTCTTGAAGAAGTTTGGGACAAATGCTTATGAGATTGAATTACCCGATGGGATCGGAATTTCTCCGATATTCAATATCTCAGATTTGTACCCATATAGAGCTGATGAAGTAGAGACTGGATATGGACAACGAGTGACCCAGTGGACAAAACAGATGCCAGTTGTAGAGAAGCCACATATGGAGTGCATACTGGACACGAGAGTGAGCAAGAGGACTAGGCAGAAATAATACTTTGAGTATCTGGTCAAGTGGAAGAACCATCCAGTTGAAGATGCCAGCTGGGAAACCAAAGCAGAGATATAGAAGCATGGACAGACCGTGCAAGAGCTCATGGACAGGAGCCCATGAAAATTTTCAAGCGAGGGAGTATGATGCAGGAGCATCAACAACATCAAGCGAGTCAGCGCGGAAGACAAAGGACAGTTGGACAAGCGCCAGCACAAATTTTGAAATACCTCTAAGATTGTTGTGCGATCTTAAATGAGCCATTAAGATGAGGTGCACTTGTATAATTCAATCGGACCTTGAGCCATTAGCTCTCGTCCTTAGTAGGTAGGAGGCATTTAAGATAGTTAATGCAGGTAGATAGAATTTAATTCTAGATTAGACTGTTTGAGAGTGCGAGAGGGAAACGAGATATAGACACCCTCATTGTGCATTGTAACAATAATCATATTATGAAGCATTGGAGCAGAAGAGCATGAAAAGAGCTGTGTAAGAACACCCATGTACAGATATTTGGATTAATAGAAGAAATTGATTCAAGTTCATGGTTTGGTGTTGTTCTCTGTGTATTGATGCTGAATGATATGCTCATGAATGTTTGCTTCCTGTTATACATTCGCTTTATATGCTGTGTATATGATTTCATGTTTGAGTTTGAAGTCTGAAGGGAAGAAGGAGTGAGTTTCAATTATTTCTCTATTTGTGCTAGAGTTCCTACAAGGAGTGCAGTTGAAGTGTTCGCAAGGAGTACATTGACAGCGGGTTCAGATAGAGATAGCTTTTGTTCTCATTCGTTCAGAGGTGTAGTGGGGCACATGAGTCATGTAAAGAGTGTGCAGGCTAGGTGAAGCTTCAGGGTTGAGAACCTGAGCGAAGCGTTGAAGGACTACTGCTGCAGGTGTGCGCAAAGTCGAAGATTCAACACTTGGAAGTTGTTGAATGTTTGCCGCAAGGAGTTCGTCAAGAGTTTCTCTGAAGGACTTGAATGTCGTGGGAAAGATCAGGAAGGGTAAGGCCTTCAAATCCATTGAAGGGAAGCACAGGGAGCTTGTGCCGTGAAGTGTTTAAACAGGTGCTGCAATTTTGCATGCAGGTCGACGAGTTCCACGGAGGAACACTTAGTCGTTTCGCAGATTTCTCAAAGGAGGAGAGGACGGTCGGTATTCTCTGATGAGGATTCGCGACACCCCGTGAGCCATCGGATCTCACGGAGAAGCAGGAATGTTACCATATAAGTGTCAAAGGGTTCAAAACTCAGGAGGGGCAGAACCGTGGATCTGAGTCACGAGGACCGTCGAATCTACACGTGAACTCGCATATCGGGGTTTCGTGGGTTGAAATTTCGTAAACATAGCAGCGGCTATCGCAATATCATGAAACGCGATATCCCGATAGCCAAAAGGATAGTGTGGGGCCTAGCGAAGTCGGCTAGTGGACAGGTGGCACAATATATCGGAGTTTCGTGGCGAGAAAGCCCGAAACATATGCATTAGGATTCGTGATCTCGCAAACTCCGAAATGCCAATGGGGTGAAGGGACCATTGAAAGTCAACTCATGAGCACATCGGAGGTTCGGTGTATCGGGGTTCGGGAGTCGGTAAAGTAAGTTGCTTGGCATCGCGAGAGGCGAAATCACGATAGAAGAAGTCCCGATAGAAGGGGAAAAAAGGTCAGCGATGATTTGTATCGGGTTTCGGGGATTCCTGGAACCTACGCTCGACCTTTGGATTCACGAAGTCGCAAAGTCCGATCCCCCGATTTGTAAAGAAAGGGGATCCCACGGTGATTTCTGTGGGTGTAGATTTCCCGATAGGGAAATAGAAGAGCCTTAGAGTTCTTCAGGCCATGTAAGGAGAAAAGATCCTGTGAGTGGGCGTGCTTGCGAGCGCGGTTGCGTCATCTTCTATCTCCAATACATAAAAGTCCAAATACATAGAAGGATGACCATTATATGTACCTATCAAATAATATTTCAAAATTTTTACAAGTCAGAGAGTTAATTTTAGTAGGATATTTTTATGTTAGGACATATGGTATGTAAGATAATATGTTTATAGAGGGTAGAAATCCCATGTTGATAGAATAACTTGATATGGAGAGTATAGAAGAAAAGGGTTGGTCCATAATTTTTTCTATATCCCTAAATACTAAGGGGGGAACACTTGAAAATAAATGCAATAACATATTAATAGTAATAGAAGGGGCTTTTGCACATTCAATGATTGGATTGCACCCTCAATTCCCAAAACATGGAGGGAAACAACTCCTTGAATAACACTTTGAAGTTATATTGATAAAGATAATAAGATACATAAGATGACAAAGAAACCCTTATTTATAACAATATAATTTGTAAGCCCTAACCATAAGATTATATCATGTATTTAGGCATTTATTATATAAAGTTGTCATTTTCGAAAATATAAAAGGGTTTTGATCTTGAGAATATTCAGATCATGTGATGAGAAATGGGCGTATGTAACTTATTTCTTCATAGGAAACATGAGCCCTTTACCAAATATGAGTTGATGATGTATGCCTTACCATGAAGTTACTCTAATACACATTCAAAAGGGTCCCCCATCATTAGTAATGAGTGAGTCTACTATGGTGTATGGACAATAAAATTGATGCACATAATCCATATGTATTTTTTACCTTATCACAAGATATTAATTATGTTATGATTAGGCACACAACATGCCCCCCCCATAAAAAGATGATCCTTTCAAAGCTTTAAAATATAAGCATTGGACTGGACTTTATAACACAAGTGAGTATCAGTAAACTGGTTAGGGAAAGAAATATTCCCACATCTGCTAAGGATCCATCATTGTCACGCTATGATGGGGTATTGCCACATGATTTTACTAATGGGGCTTGTCCCTAATGATTTTATGTTCCCATTAGAGTGCCCAAAATGAGTATTTAATTCTTTGGAAAAAAATCACATATGTTTTGCACCTTAAGTCACTTTATACTTTTTAAGTGTTATGCAATTTGAACCTTAAGTCACTCTATAATTTAAGTGTCACTTTACAACATAAGTGACATAGACCTTAAATCACTTTATAAATTCAAGTGACACACACCTTATGATAAAGTCACTTGAAAAATAAAGAGTAAGATTTGAACCTTTGATCATCTATTGCCAAAAAGTACAACTTTATCAAGTGAGTTAAAGAAAAATTAGCTATAAAGCATAGAAAGAGAAAGAGGAGTTTTTCTTTTAAATTTTTGGTCTTTGAGAAAGGTTAGGGTTTTCATGATCCCCTATGTATAAATAACCTTTTTGGTTCTACAACTCCCATGGCCACTCTATCTCATGCCTTTTCCCTTCAAGTAACCCCTCTTCATCCTAAAATGAAATATTCCACTTAAACTCCCTTGTTGGCCTTGAGAACCTAATTGTTTTTGCATGCACACCTTTAACCTCTTGAAAGGCTATGGAGGACCCTTCCACCATGCCCTTTGAGTGGAACATGATGCTCAAGGTAGAATTTGCATCCACTATTGTTTGATAATCAACCTCTTGATGCATTTAGGCCAGTCTATCCACTAGATCCTTCTTTTCACCCTAGTTCTTCTTCTCCAAATTGTTTCATACATTATTGAACCACCCACCTAGCGATAAAAATCCACTTAGAAATTCCACTTCACTACCATCATCCACTGCATTCAACTTTCTCTTCACACTAGGGTTTTGAAGTACCTAAAAGCGGTTTCCACAACTCTCCTCGTCCCCATTCACTTATTTTTTATCATATTTATGGGGGGGATATTTCTCTTCATCCTTATCTTCAACAAGATATATTAATCCCCTAACCATAATCCTCATTCATTATCATCACATTAATTACAAGGGTGATGACTTATTTCCTACTAACCTTCTTTGTCTCATATATACACATCAAGGAGACTCATTTGAATGATGATATTATTTTGTGCATTTGATATCATGTTTAATAGGAGGATGCCCCATCAAAGAGGCTTATTATTCATTCACTAGTTCATTTAATTTAGGCATCCAAAACTATTGAATTAAGTCACTTTTATGTTAATTAGGCTATTGGTCCATAACATTTGGTATACAAAAAATGATCCTTAGTTTGGCTCCTTCAAACAAGTCATCTTACCACTTTCACTTTAATTATTTTTGGATTATTTATAATTACATGAAAATTTTAGGGTTGACAAAATAAATATAAATGTACATTGGGTTGAAATTTCATAATCTAATTTGTCATATTTCATAGTTACATGTTGTACATACTAGGGTTTTTTACTAGTCCTCGAACTAAGCTTAAACATGTGGTTTCAAACAATCATATCTGAATATTTGAAGTCCAAATTGAGAAAGATTTCTGGGATTGGGAAAAAAGAAGATCAAAGTGTTTCAAACCCAATTTTAGACTTGTTTAGGAAATATTGATGAAATGACATTCCATACAAGTTCACAGTTCACATGAAAGACACCCAAAACAATAAATTTTTCGTAGCTTAGACCTAACTTCCTAACAAAATATTTTGGTCCTCATTGATGCACATGGATCTATAAGATAATATCCTAAAAGTATGATTCTCATCCTTTAGTAGAAACCCTTTTTGTTTGCGACAATGAATGTTTAGATTATTTTAAGATATTTATGCATTTTTAATTGACTTTTTGTTTTAAGACATAAAATCAAAATGAATAAATAAAATCCTAATATCAGTAAGAGAGGAAGAGACTAATGTAAACATAATTGAAACACAATATTCAATAAATTGAAAGTATGAATAGTCCATAAAATTTAGTTCATTCAATATCCAAGAAGACTAAAATGTGCAAGATATCTAAACATATTCTAGATCTATGTCTATTCCAATACCAATTTATTAGAAAATATAGATGAAAGAAAATGTCAAGAAATAGTTTGAAAGAATAAAGTCATAATAAATCAATGATTTAATTCATGACATTCAATAGAAAACAACATTAACTTTATTAAATGAACTTACTAGCAATGCCTTAATCTCAATGACAAGATAGCTCGCTTGCAAAAATTGAAAACACTTTCTACAATTGAATTCTACCTTTTATACAAAATAAATATCAAGATATTGAAATGATTCAACTTATTGAATTTTCATCTCCTATTGATTATGGTATAATTAATTTCATTCCTATGTCCTTCTACATAGCTTTTCCTTGAGTGTTTTATCTAATTCAAAGGAAATATTAAAATGGTACTACTCAAAAGCTGCCTAGATAACATTCAATATTTGTTACAGTATTATTTGCCCTTTATTCAACTTTAAGATATATACAGGTAGCTTGCTTGCAAAAATTGAAAACGCTTTCTACAATTCAATTATACCCTTTATATAAAATAAAAGTCAAGATATGGAAGTGGTTCAACTTATTGAATTTTCATCTCCTTTCATGCATATGTCCTTCTACATAGTTTTTCCATGTCTGGAGTGTTTGTTTTATCTAATTAAAAGGAGATATTAAAATGATGCTACTCAAAAGGTGCCTAGATTACGTATTACGTTTAAAATGTGTTAGAGTATTATTTCCCCTTTATTCAACTTTAAGATAAATACATGAAGGAGAGCCTTTTCTCTGAAAAGCGTTTCAATATGATTCTTTACCGTATCTTTGTTGATTCGATGTGTTAACTCCAAAGAACACCTCTTTTCACTTAAAGTATTCATTAGCTGCCTTTTTAGGTTGACTTGTAACATGAAGGTGATATCTAGTTTGAATGATGGAATATGTCAAACTTTTTTTTTTCTAGGAAAAAATTAATGCAAATTTATATAAGGTATAAATTTGTTTACATCAACAAACAGAGCTATGATAACAGACCCCTCAACAGTCCAATATATAGGTAACAGCCGGAAGCATTAGAAAACTAAACTAATAGTAATAGGCGGAAAGGAAAGAGCAATGAACCAACAAAAAAACTGAAGGATGCTAGAGTGGTAATCTGCCAGAAAATACTTCTCATCGCTGGCAATATAATGCTTACTGGAGCTGCCCTCGAGTGTCAATTACCCTTCACCAACCCTTGGCATTTCAAAGATATTTATGCAAGAAGGTAGACTCTCCTGCCCACTGTCCGAGTGATAAACGGTTAGTCTTCCTTCGGTTTCTGATAAGGCTCTTTTAGAGAGGGCATCGACTTCTTTATTATGCACTCTATAAATATGGTGGACGCTGAGATCTTTAATATTTTTAGCCAATTCCAAATTTTTTTGTTTCCAGCCTTCGATATTTACAGTGCTGAGGTTACATTTGCAATTTATCCAATCAATGATGACCCGCGAATCACCAAGGACTTGGAGTTGATTAATTGACCAGAAGGTTGCCAGAGCGAGGGTTGCCCACAGACCCAGCAGTTCCGCTTTAGTATTTGTACCCGTTCCGCAGTTGATGAACCACTTGGTAACTCTCGAAGGATGAGATCTGAAAATGCCTCCGGCCCCACAGCGAAGACCATTTGAATGGGCAGCTCCATCAAAACAAGCTGCGGTGAAACCCTGCTTTTGTGTGAACTCACAGACTTGTATTGGCAGAGTCTTAACAGTGGACGGCTGCCAGGAAGAAGCCGACAGGGTTCTATGCAAAACTGAGAGGATTGAGGGAGTGCGGTCTTCAAATATCACCTTATTTCTTTCAATCTAGAGCTGCCAGCAAGCATGTGTAGCCAAACTGTCAGGGGCAGATTTCTCCTTTGACCACCGCAGAAAACAATCTAGGACCGAGGCATCATCCCAATGAATGTTGAGAGAAAAATGGGTGAGAATACGCTGCCAGACAGCCCTTGAAAAATGGCAGTGAATAAGGATATGGTGAATATCTTCCGTAGATTGATTGCATAACTTGCAGATCCCTAGCCCTTCCCAGCCTCTCTTTTGCAACATATCCCAGGCAAGTGTCTTTTCTTTTGCCGAGAGCCAAATAAAGATTTTGATCTTTAGAGGAATAGACCATTTCCACAGCCGTTGGAACCACCTCAGGTCGACCTGGAAATTCAGTTGCTGAAATAGCGCCGTGTAAATATTCTTAACAGTAGTGGCACCCGATGCATCTCCCCCCGCCCAAATGAGTGTATCAGAAGTATCAGAAAGTGTAATTCCTGCGCTCCTAAGTGCTTGAGTGAAGTCATCCCAGTTTGATGCATCGACTCCACCAAGATTAAGCTGACTACTGTTGTACCAAGTATCCGACAAAGGGGTTGCAAAGAACTCCACACACGCTTGGGCTAAACACACAATATTACATGATTCTAGAAGAGATCTAAGAGAGGAAGGGAGGATCGACAGGTTCTCCAATCCAAGAATCTTGTCTCTTCCAAGAGAGATGTCGGTGCCCGAGCCGAGCCTCCATCTAAGCCAGTGCAAGATGACATTAGAAGATGATAATAGTCCCTTCCAAAATGGGGACGCCCTCTGCTGCATATGTGAGGGTTTTCTGATCCAATCTAGAAGAGATTTTTTTCCCAAGTATTTATCAATAATGACACGGTGCCAGAGGCTATTATGAGTTAAAGCCCGCCAAAAAGAGTTGCCTAGGAGAGCTGTGTTAAAAATAGCCAAGTTTTTGAGTCCCCATCCCCCTGCTTGAATAGGTTTAGATATGATATTCCAGCTGCAAAGGTGGATACGGTGGGAGTCCTTCTGTCCATTCCATAGAAAGTTGAAAGACAGCCTGCGCAGAAGATTCAGAATCGTAGAGGGAATTTTCTCCAAAGACATCCAGAAAACAGAAATACTATGAAGCAATGAATTGACGAGTATAAAACGCCCTCCTATGGACAACCACTTGTTGCACCAAAAGCTAATCTTTCGTTCAAACTTTGCCACCAGCCAGCACCAGTCTTCAGAATTGTTTGCTCCTGGCTTTAATACATAACCCAGGTACTTGAATCCTTGACTTAATTCAACGAAAGTGAAGGGTAGAGACTCTTTTAAGGAGCAGAGCTCATTTTCTGTTAACCCCCAGTAATGAGCTGTAGATTTTGTATAATTGATGCTAAGGCCCAAAGCTGTGCAAAAAATCTGAAGCAGCTCCAGGATCACTATCCATTCCGAGGGAGTAGCCTTTGAAATCAAGAGGACATCATCAACAAAAATTAGATGAACCAAAATTATAAATTTTGAAACCTTTATACCTGAGATTTGTTGTTCGGAGACGTTTTTTGTTAGCAGCAGGCTGAGGCCTTCCATAATCAAGATGAAGAGATACGGTGATAGAGGGCAGCCCTGACGAAGGCCCCTCTCGCTTCTGAAAAACTTAGTCGCCTCTCCATTAATTAGAACAACAAAAGATGCACTAGAAACACAGGCCATGATCCAATCTGTTATCTTAATACCAAAACCAGCTGAGAGTAAAATCAGCCTTAGGAAGCCCCAGTCGATGTTGTCAAAGACTTTTTTGAGGTCAAGCTTCAGTACCAGGGCCTTTGTGTTTTTCTTTTTAATGCTATGAAGACCTTCATGAGCCGCTCCTATGGCATCATGGATTCTTCTGCCTTTGAGAAATCCCATCTGTTCAACAGATAGACATCTTTCTAAAAATGGCTTGATTCTGTTCGAGAGGATTTTTGAAATAATTTTGTAGATAAGATTGCAGAGTGAGATAGGACGGTAGTCGTTGAAGGAAGTAGAGTTATTTTCCTTGGGGATTAAATCTAGAAAAGTGGAATTTATGCTACCAATGACTTTGCCGTTTAATCATGAATTCTCCACCATTTGTAGAAGGTCATCTCCTACGAGGTCAAAAAAATGGATGAAGAACTCAGATGTCCATCCGTCAGGGCCATGACTTCTCTCTTTTTTGAAAAGGGTCAATATATTTTTCAGCTCCAGCAGTTGGACAGGTCTGTAAAGTTCAACTGCTTCCTCCTCGGAAACCATGGTTTGGGTAAAGGTTTGGAATATGTCAAACTTATTCTACCTCGATTGCATCATCTAGAAAATTGGTTGTAGCCTTTGACTAGCTTTGTGATGTCTTCATCCAAGCTTTTATTTGTGCCTTTCAGTAATTGATACCTATGACAATCTGATTGATTTTATTTTCTTGGAGACGAGGAATATTGGGAGAATCCTTTTGAATCTCTTTCTTCCATAAGATCAAGCAATTAAAACATTTTTTTCATTAAAACATTTTTTCCAATTTTTTCCATCCTCTTGCATATTTTATCCATTCTTCTAGATGGGAGGATAATGTCATTGATTTACTAAAAAAATAATTCATATCAAATACAACTTTATAGAAATATTTATGAACTAGTTAAAGATCATCATGGATTTCTAATGTGTATTTAATGGAGTTACTTGTATCATATATCTTTTTCATAATATTCTACTTTATTCTTTAGCTAAGAATTTTTTGCTTTGTATGTTTTTAGTTCCTTAGTCATTTTGAGGACCTTGGATTCATCATCTTAAGTAGTGGCTATTGTTGTGGTGGTAGCTACCACCACTTTACCACTATTGTGGTGGTAGCTACCACCACGTTACCACTAGGTATAGGCTCTTTTCATTCATCACCATGCTTTCTATGGTTTTGTAACTTGTTTTTGATATGCTTAATGAACATCACTTTTTTATTGTGGGAAAACTAGATTACTTATCTCTTCTTCTTGTCAAACATGAATTCTTTTAGTCATGTATTCTCATCATATATTGATTGTGATCTCTCGATGAATTATTGAAAATTAGGATTATTCTGACTTTGAGTGTAGAACTCTTCCATTGTTCCTAGCCCCAAGGGAATGTTTTTTTGTTCATCTTCTAATTTTGATATTTTGATGATTCCTTCTTCATGATTTTCTATCTCATTTCTTCCTTGGGCCTATGATCCTTCCACTTGGTTAGATGATATGTTTGCATTAGTGGATTGTGAAGTGTAAGTCTTTCAATTTTGAGTATTTATCATCCTTATTGAGGTGTCACCTATAGGATTATCCTTCACTATATTATCCTATGTTGTGTGTTCCATTAGAGAATCTATTACTATGGCTTCTTATGTTAGATAAATCTCATCCCATTTTTCATGGAGCTTCCCACATGTTATACCTCTATTTGTCAACCTAGGACTCATAAAAGACCTACTGATACGATCTTGCCAAAATCTCACATTGATGCCACAAAAATCACTATTTTTTATCACGATTTCTTTGTTTCCTCATATGAGATGTGACTAACCACTTCTTGCCATCATTCAAGGTGTGAACAATCACTTGTTTCCCTTGTGCAACAAGTGATCTCCCCTATAACCTTCTATATTTGAGTAGTTGTAAGGTGATCAACTCGAGATAAGGTAGGCATGATCTATCATAAGCATTGGAACTTGTGTATGACATGGTGTTCATCAAATTCCAATATTTGAACTTATCTCTAAGCCTCCTCCATTATTATATAAAAGAGAGGAAAATCAATGGGTATGAGAGCTCAAGTCATGATAGCCTTATGTTGCCAAGATATAACTAGTGAGAGACCTATACTATAGTCTTCAAGTTTCAAATTGCTATCATCACATGTGAGATAGAGGGCTAAGGAAATATCAAGGAACTTGGAGTTGGAAGGTACCTCAATAGTATCAAGGTAACACATGCTATGTTGTAATTTCTTACTCTTAATATATAGATATATGGTGTTTTCCCCCTCCAATGTGTTGGAGATACTTCACACACACCTAGGATTTNAAGTCTTTCAATTTTGAGTATTTATCATCCTTATTGAGGTGTCACCTATAGGATTATCCTTCACTATATTATCCTATGTTGTGTGTTCCATTAGAGAATCTATTACTATGGCTTCTTATGTTAGATAAATCTCATCCCATTTTTCATGGAGCTTCCCACATGTTATACCTCTATTTGTCAACCTAGGACTCATAAAAGACCTACTGATACGATCTTGCCAAAATCTCACATTGATGCCACAAAAATCACTATTTTTTATCACGATTTCTTTGTTTCCTCATATGAGATGTGACTAACCACTTCTTGCCATCATTCAAGGTGTGAACAATCACTTGTTTCCCTTGTGCAACAAGTGATCTCCCCTATAACCTTCTATATTTGAGTAGTTGTAAGGTGATCAACTCGAGATAAGGTAGGCATGATCTATCATAAGCATTGGAACTTGTGTATGACATGGTGTTCATCAAATTCCAATATTTGAACTTATCTCTAAGCCTCCTCCATTATTATATAAAAGAGAGGAAAATCAATGGGTATGAGAGCTCAAGTCATGATAGCCTTATGTTGCCAAGATATAACTAGTGAGAGACCTATACTATAGTCTTCAAGTTTCAAATTGCTATCATCACATGTGAGATAGAGGGCTAAGGAAATATCAAGGAACTTGGAGTTGGAAGGTACCTCAATAGTATCAAGGTAACACATGCTATGTTGTAATTTCTTACTCTTAATATATAGATATATGGTGTTTTCCCCCTCCAATGTGTTGGAGATACTTCACACACACCTAGGATTTATTTTTCCTAAGGTTTTTCATATGTTTAATAGTCATTATCCAGTCTCCTATAGTTTAGGGAGAATATTCCTCTAGGATAATATTCTCTTCAGTTCACACTTCAGTTTGATCAATTGAGTGGAGTCTACATGCCACATTGGGATTATAACCATGCAGTATTGGGATCATCACCAGCTAATGCACATTGTCCTTGGGATCATCACCAGACTAGAAAAATACTCATGATTCCCTTATATCCTCCTCAGTTCACTTTGTTTCAATGAGTTAACTGAATATTGAGAGACTAGTTAACTCATACTAGGTGGCAATTCACTCCCGTAACTGTCTGAGAGACTAGACTAGGTGGCAGTTTGCTCCTGTAACTATTGGTGTGTATCCAGATCACTCTAGACCACCACTATGGCACATTGGATTCTCCTCCAGTGCACATTAGTTGAGTTATACATAGTATATCATGTGTAAATTATCATTCATTCATTTGGTTAATGATAATTCTTCCATTCTTTCTCTCATGCTTCTCGTTTCTCATATTTTCTTTGCAAATTGTGTATGTCATTTTATATCTAGATCTATTATGTGTGGTTTCAACACATTTACATGGTATCAGAGATGACAGACTTCTATGGAAAAGACACACCATATTATTTTTGCAGGTACTGAAGATTGAACACAATAGAAAAATGGAATTTCCAAAAGAATTCATTCTTACAACGTAGAATTTCTTTGCATGGAAGAGGAAGATGATAATGCATATTCAAGGTAGAGGATTATATAGGTTAACCATGAACAAAGAGACAAAACCCACATCAGCCATAGAAAAATCGAAGTATCTAAATCGAATGGATGAAGCATTTGAAACAATTTGCAGTCTCATTTCTCTTGAACTTCTCTTTCACATATCCTCCTGTAAAACCCCCAATGAATCCTGGACCACCATGGAAGGGATTTTGGAAAATATGACGAGATGAAGGGAAACATGTTCAAGGTGGAATTTCTCACTTTGGATCCAAAAGATTTCGTCAGTCTCCAAGATTTCTTTACCAAATATAAGGATTTTTTGTCGCAACTCAAGGCTTGCGGGGTTGATAGATCCAAGGAGGAGAAACAATTGGTTCTTACCATTCGCTCCAAACTTGGTACAGAATACTCAATGTTTGTATCTACATTTCATTCAGTTAGGCTCACCTCTGGAGCCACCTGAACGATGCCCTCTCTTGAGGCCTTTATCGAGTCTCTGACATGAGAGAAGAACAAGCTCATCAATATGGGAAAAATCAAAGGCCCAAAGGTGCATGAACTTATTGTGAAAGACAGTAGTGGTCATAAATATCATAAATCTAAAGACAAATAAAAAAGGAAATCACATGCAAATCCAAAGAAGGAAGGGTACTCAAAACCCTTCAATGATGCCTCTAGATCCAAAGGTGGAAAGGTAAGAAAAGGGGAGAAATGCACTTACTGTCATAAAGGATTCCATCAAGAATTTGCATGTATGCAGAAACAGATAGATCAAATGTCCCAAATACTTCAGCAAAAGAACCTTGGAGATCGCATCCCCAAGGTTGCCAAGAAGAAAAAGTCAAAAGATCAGAATCCCAAGAAAGGCAATTCTAGCCATGCCTCGATTTCCATCAACTCCTCTCCCAATGCTTGGATCGTAGATTCAGGTGCATCACACCACATGGCTTCCACAAAAGAAGTCTATTATTCATTGAATGTATGCAAAGGTCCTCTGATCCTGATGGGGGAAAACTCTCCATTCGAGGTCACCAAGAAAGGAAGAATTGAACTCACAAATGGAATCTTCGAGAATGTGCTACATGTTCCCAAACTTTTCATCAATCTTCTCTCCATGTATCAGATGAAAAAATATGGAACCAGAAAGAGATTCATATTCTCACCTAATGTAATGGATATCTATGACATGCAAACCAAATCCAGGGTTGCTACCAGTGAGGTAAATCATCAATCTAGACTCTACACTTTTTTTGAATTTATGGAACCAGATTCTGCATCACTGCTTGCCCATGCTAATGAAAGAAATAGGATATGGCACAAAAGTTTTGGGAATTTAAATTTAAGATATATGCAACAAATTAGCAAGCAGGGAATGGTTGATGGTCTACCTGACATCCACTGATCAAAATCTGGACCAGGGGTCAAAATTTAACTCAAAATCAAAGTTCTTGGAATTTCCTCAAAACGAACAAGAGCGTAGCCCTCGTCGTCACGAACCCAATGCAACTCATTTGGGTTCAAACGGATGTCGGATGAGAGAGATATAGCGATCTGTTTGAATCACCAAACAGGGAAAAATTGTACAGTCCGTACAGAATGACGTGGCAAGTGTTGATGTGTCATTTCTGAGTTGGCATAGTTTGGACGAATCTGTTGGCGACATGTGGCATGGTCTTTGGCAAATTATGAGGTGCCACGTGGCACCATGTTAAGTTTGGGTGTTAAAAGTCTATGGAGTTCATGGGGATCTAACTCCGGACCTCCCCACGCGCATGTAAAGCCTTCGACAAAGTCCGAGCAACCAATATGCCACACTATTAGTGATTAACAGTAATCCTTTGATATTGTTTTTAAATTAATACAATGGTGAAGTTTAAAAATTAAACATGGAGTCTATGGGATTTGAACCCCGGACCTCCACATATGGAAAGATTTTGGGCAAAGGCCGCCCAACCAGCGTGCCATGGTTTATTACTTAACTATCTTAAGTTTTCTCTTGTATTTAAAGGGTATCTATGGTAAGTTTGGCACGGGGTTAGGGTTGGGGCTTAGCCCAAGCCCCTAATTCTTATGTGCGCCCATGGCGTGGATTTGGTTTTTGAAACGGTCCTCCAATCCATGCACCCGCCACTTGTCACTTGTCCATTTGATTTGGACTTAGCCCTTTTGTGTGTGGTCACATGGACCATATGCCCAATGGCCTTGGCGGTTAGGGGCTGGGCGCACCCTAACCGTCCTACAGTTTGAACAGTTATGCAGTTGTGCTCGGTGCTAGGTTTTAGCATGCGTTTTTTAGCGTGTTCTTGGTTGAACGTACGGAGGTGCATTTTGGCGAACCAGAGACAACAAGCTTGAAGGAAGAGAATGGCAGAAGGCCTATCTTCTTCATTTTTTGGCCGAATGAAGTGCCGTAAAAGCCCAGCTAGGGGTTTTTGGACGTTCTGAATCCATTGGCACTATTTTCAAATCCATTTGAAGACTTATTTTGTAGGTTTTTAACCATTGAATTTTTAGGAAGCTCTAGGGAGCTTGAAGCCCTCATTGTTTGAGGTCTTGCTCAGATGAGCCTATGTTTGTTTTCTGTGATTAAATAATCATTTTTGGCTAATTATTATGCTATGAACACTTTGGGATAGGTTTCAGATTCATTTGAGGACTTTTACAGGTGTTTTTGCCAAAGAGAAGCTCAGGGAAGCTTAAGGCCACATGTAGAAGAGGTCATGCCCGGATGAGCCATGATCCGTTTTCAGAGTTTTATTAGTCATTTTTGGTGTTTTTATGTATTCTGAACCTAATGGTACAGTTAGAATTTCCATTGGAGTTGAGCAGCAGCTTGTAAAATAATATTTGACAAATTAATCCCAGAGAGCCAAGTCCATTGAAGGAGGCTCAAGGAGATGTAGCCCAGAGAGGGGTGAACTCCTTTACCATCTTGTTATTGTTGTGAGTTTGATGGTTTATTTGCTGCAAGTTGTGTTGCTGTGTATTT
>SNQJ01S0010129.1:74576-89336 GCA_010110895.2 Picea sitchensis
AACATTTCCTCACACATGAACATTTAAAAGAAGATGCATAAACTTGACACATAATTCATCTTGCATATTTTAACACATGGAGCAAGGTCCTGTAAATTTTATTTTAATGAAGTAGAGGGTGCTTGCATAGCATAACAAGTCAGACCACTATTTTCATATCATCCACTTATACAAAGGATTTTGTGAGGAATGTGTTATTGGAAAACACCCTCAAGAGAAATTTGGCAAAGGAAAGACTCAGAAGGATTCCTTTCCTTTAGATCTTATCCATAGTGACGTCATTGGCCCTTTTCCACATCCATCAATCAGTAAATCAAGGTACATCCTCATTTTTGTTGATGATTTCTCATGCTTCACATGGATTTTCTTTCTTAGGAAAAAATTAGAGGTCTTTCAACACCTCAAATATTTCAAAGCCCTCGTTGAGACATAGTCAGGAAAGAAAATCAAAGTCCTTTGAACAGATAATGGGGGATAGTATGCCAACCATGAGATACATAATCTTTGTCATGAGGTAGGGGTTCAGTTGCAACAAACGGTTCCCTATACTCCGCAGCAAAACGGATTTGATCAACGGAAAAATAGATCTCTAAAAGAGATGGCATCTTGAATGCTACATGAAAAGTCACTTCCATAGATATTATGGGTTGAATCACTTAATTATGAAACCTACATCCAAAAAATATCTCCCCATAGATCTGTCAAGGATAATACCCCCTACGAGGCTTGGAGCGACCTCAAACCGGAAGTGACCCACTTCTGAATTTTTGGTTCTCGTGCATGGGCTAGGATTCCCTCTAAGAAGAGGAAGGAAATTGATCCATAGAGCACAGAGTGTATATTTGTTGGATACCCTGACGATGTGAAGGGATATGGACTCATTGATATTTTCTCAGACCGGCTCATCATTGAGCAGAGTGTCCAATTCGAGGACAGTGTCTCGCATGTACCTCAACAACCACACACAGACACTTTTGTTCTTCCACATGTCAGAGATGATGAGCATGCACATGTCGACTTTTCTTCAAATGAGAGTTCTGATTTAGAGGATTCATATGATATAGATACAGAGCTAGTATAATCAGATGCAGAGTCAGTGCATGTTGTTATAGCAATATTTTCCTCACACTATGCAAACTTTCTTAGAGGGCCTTTTTCCATTTCCCTATGCAGACTTGAAGTCCCATTTTGTAGTTCCCAGAGCTAAAAATTGTATTTTTCCACATATATGTGCCCTAACAGCTATACAACATGCATATACGCAGGTTGCACCATTACGTCATGCGTACATCGGGTTTTCTGCCCAAAATTAAAAAAAGGTGTCGGTTTTCCATGTCACTTCATGAGATCCATGATCCTTGACCTTCCATATAATGGAAACGTTCTGAACTGGCCCTTTAGTTCCATTTTAAGGCTATAAATGGGCCATATCAAAGCTGTGGCAAAGAGGAGAAGAATTCAACTTTGAGAGCAAATTTACTCTGGAGAAATTATACACTTCATATTGAGTTTGCATCCCTTTGTTCTTTTAAGTCTGAACACATTGTTCATCCCCCAAGATCTTCCCTATTTGATAGAGAATCTCGTTGTCTCCCTTATATGAGCTTACCTTTGGTGGAGGATTGAAGTGGTGGAGGCCCAGCTAGAAGGGACTTAGTTCATACACATAAACTTTTTCATTCATACTCTTCTTTTGATTGCATTTTAATAGAAATACTCTTTTCGTGTCCAATTAATGTCTTGCAAATATTTGAATTGTTATTCCTTGGGCATATTTGTTATAAATATTGATGGATTATGCTATTGTATGTGCTAAATTTATACATTATCACCATATGCTTGCGTATCTTAGTTGTTGAGGACAAGTTGCAGGTGTATTGCTCTGAGTCAAGTGCTCAACCGTGTACTTCATTAAACATCTCAATGAGGTAGGATTTTTATCTTGTCTTGTTAGCATATTTGTTTATATAGCATACTTGAGATTAGAGTTGATTTCTACAGTCATTTCTGTCTGTTGTGGTTTACCCCATGCCATAGAGTGATTTTCCTCATAATAGAATTGGTGACCATACTGTGGAGGGAATCTTCATTTCGTGGTTTGGAGTGTTTTTCTCCTTTGATTGCTCTCGTTTATATTGAGTTTCTTATCGTCTGATTGCTTGTCAACCTTTGTTCATTTTGAGTCTGAGTTTCTTGGTCTTATCCTTAATCTAGCAGTGTTTCAATACATATACACGATTTTTTTCCTAACAGTCGCGTACATACACGAGCTATCATTCTGTAGGAGGTGTATATACATGGTTTGCTTCTGAATAGTCATGTACATCATCCTTGTTTTCTTGATTGTTGAGTTTGATGTTTGATGGGTAAGTTTTGATGGTTGATGGGTCTTCTTAGGTCTCTGTCATGACTATTAAGTGCCTTCAGAGTGATAGAAAACCCTTATTTGGTTTAATTTCTGGGTGATTTTTCTTTCTCATCATCCTTTCATTGGTTTTCCATGCACCTTAGGCTGGGTGTTTTCTTCTTAATATTCTACCTGGTTTGTCTCTATTTACATACAGTAGAATATTTATATCAAGATGTTGTTCAATCTTTGCATTTTCATTCTTTTATATTAAAAACAGGGATGATTTTAAGGATGGAAATTTATTTTAAAATGTAGAAACCTTGACGAATCTTAGTAATCCTTCATATGCCAACTATAAATGTTTGGCGATATTTTTGTAAAAATATTCAAATTTCTAAGGATTCTATATATTTTGTATAAAATTTTGGTGATTTTTAAGGTAAAATAATTTTATCCTATAAAATTTGGGCGAATCATTTTTAGAACAACGAATCTTTTTTTGGGAAAAACCATGGAAAATTAGCCCATGAGCGAAATTTAGCCCCTAAAATCATCCTTGAAATTTAAAAATAAAAAAATATATACATTTTGCATTGTTGGCATTTGATATTTTGGGTTCTTGTCGTTGATCTTAGTACATGTACGGAAATATTGCATCTTATTTGGAATTGCAGAATTAAATTGAACGTTGCATTTTGAAAATCTTATCATTTATTGGGATTTGAAGTTAGGACTTTGCACTTTGTTCATATTCATTTATTTTACATGTTGAGTCATAACATCATCAGTTTCATGACCACACCTTCTTGAGTAAGCAAATCCACTAAAATTAATGTCGATAAATTTAAAAATTCATTAGAAACGATTTTATTTTTCAGGGTGCACAAACTAGATTAGGATTTAGAGGCTTGGAATAGGATTTTGTGAGTCTCCATGGCTATTAAATTCAACATATGTGTCTGAGTAAGGGAGTGGTGAAATCCATTGTATAATTGGTGACGTCAGGAGGCTCCTCTTACACCAGAATTAAGCACGAGGTCGGGTGAAGTTGGTTGAGGGGATATCCCCCTAATACCTTCTTTGCGTCAGAGATATCTCTGGGGATATATTTGTATATGGGGGTATTGCTAGTACCTTTACCTCTGTGAGAGGTGGTGGTTTCAAGATTTTGGGCTTTGCTACCCTGCCCATATGGTAGACCTAACTTACGACTATTCGCCTCTGCATTGGTTAGATTGTGGTGGCGTAGTTGCTAGACATAGTTACCACATAGGTTACTTGCATGGGTTATTTTGCAGGTACCCTGGGTTAGATAAGGGTCGAAAAACACACAACCTTTATGGAGGATTAAATCTTTAGGGGTATCTGACCCACTGGTTGTTAATCCCATGAGGGCCCTTATAACTGATTTTGATACCTCCCATCTTTGGTAGGGAGTCTCAGGCCCCTCTTGGGCGAGGCATACCTACTTTAGGGAGGGAGGCCCTTTTCAACCACTTTATCCTGTTTGTGTGGATATTGGCCTTTTGTTTATTTTGGTGTGCTCTTTGATTATTAGTTGGCCTTAGTATTTGTTTTTATATCTCAATTCTTGAGTCATCATGGAGCCAGACCTACTTCCTTGTAGGTCTCGCCGTTTGTTAAGATTACCACTGCATCTTGAGTCTTTTCCTTCTAAAAGGTGAAAAGTTATCAAACGTGGTACACAAACCTCCACCTACTAGACTTGTGATCATACAAGGATGAGTATTGAGTCAAGTTCGAAATATACTGGGATTCCTTTGACTCTTGTACCCATTATAGTTAACGGTATTCCTTCGACACCTTCAACCATAATGGTCGTAGTGTTGGAGGTTCCCATCATCACTCCTATCTAGCCTATGGTTGCTACTCAAACCATTTTCAAGAACCATTTTGGGTCTATTTTTGGTACACCTGGATATAATACTCAGTCCATCCCTACGGAATCTAGCCCTTTTTGTTATGGTATGTCGAAATTGACATCGCAATTTCCATCCTCCATTCCAGCGTCTAATCTGAATACTAGTATTGGACTTGGGGGAATGAATCCTCTGCATATTCCATTCTCATTTGGTAGTGCTCATATCCCTCAAATGACTCCTATGGTTGGATGCCTACCTCCTTTTCACCCCGGGTCTAATCCTGGTCTTAATGCTCCTGGATGGATTGGTCAACCTAGCATACAAGCTGCTACTTATGTTTCGTCCTTTACACCTACCTCCTCCATGTTTATTCTAACCAACACATTTGGCATGATGAATCCACCTCTATCCTCTGGATTCACACTCAGAGGAGTTCAATTTCACACCTTGGGAAACCCCCAACTTGGATCTACTCTGGCTAGGGGTAATATTTACAACCCTCATCATAACATTCCCACTGGAATGGTGCCCGACCAACCCCTTATGAATCTATTTGGAGGGGTTTTTTACAATCCCACACATGGTCATGGTGCATATAAGAACCCTGGATGGGATGCGATTCCCCAATAACAATCTTTCCTAAGAGATTGGGTCCAGATGTCTCAACCTCGTCTCCCTTTTCTGGCCATGCTCAATTTTCCAGACTTGTCTACATTAATGAATGACCCTATGTGTCATGACCCAACATAGCCTGCCATCCTCACCAAGCTTCCTTCAGATATTTCAAAATTCTAAGGCAAGACTGGCGAGGATCCTGGTGATCACATCACTACTTTCCATCTTTGGTGGTCTTTTAATTCCCTTAATGAAGATTCTATTCATTTAATATTATTTCAATGCACCCTCACGAGGGTCGCAATGAAATGGTATATAGAGTTATCGGGGGGGGGCATACAGAAACTTTAATCAGATGGTTTTAGTCTTCCTTAACCGCTTCCAATTGTCAGTTCATTACGATGTTGGAATATAACTTCTGTCGGCCTTTCGCTAGGACAAAGACACCCATATCTCGGATCACATCCAAGAGTGGCGTAGATGAAAGAGGTTGATGAAGGCATACATACCTCTGAAGTTCCTTTTAGAATGGTTCCTTGAGTCTTTACAGCCTTATATCTCGAAGGATGTTTCGACATCCAATGTTAGATCTGAGGAAGAAGCAATTTTTAAATCCAACGGTTAGATATTATCTATGCTCAGTCTGGGATGTTATACGAAATTCTTCCAGATGCACCAAGGTCAAGCTACGACCCTAAACAAAAGCTCGAGCCTCATGTCGATGGTATTGTAGGCTTCACAAATGTGAAATATGTGGACTTGGTAACAAGCCAGTTGAGAGAGTTCTCTCTAAGCCAGTCTGTAAGAGGACAAGCTTCATCTGTGTCCTCCACTCCCACTCAGTCGATAGACATACATTCTGTGCAGTCGTCGACTAACCTGAATGGTAAGCAACAACCAGGAGGGAATAAAAGGAAGGATGTGGTAACAATCGTAAGGGTGGGAGGAATAATAATAATAATAAACCCAAGGACAATGATAATAATGAGAAGTCGAATAATAATGTTTGTGAGGGAAAGAAACAAAGGCAAAAGGTGAATTTTCCTTTGCAATCTTTGTACAGATGATCACCTTACCCACTTGTACCACAAACTTCTTGAAGCTGTGAGGATTTTATTTCTACTGTCTGATGTGATGAATAATCCTTTTATGCATAATCAACACATGGCCTCAAGCTCCTCGAATGCCAGAAATGCAGATAGTGGAAGTCAAAACCAACCGACGCAATATGGTGACCATCAAGTCTATGAATCAATATGGTTAAGTCTCAGGTTAATGTAGCCACCCGGTCTCACAATTACAGTTCTTCATAGACTATACTTGGTCTAGATTCTCCCCCTCCTCTAGAGATGCCTTTACATATCGAAAAACCAAAGCCTCCTCCTTGTATTCTGAAAGGAGTACTCAAGTGCTCTACCCACAACCCTAATGCTAGAGCCACCCATAATTACTCTATTATTGAGGATCTGGGTCAAACCCCTTGAGCGATGTTGGCTCTAGAGGTACTCTAGACGTGTCCTTCATGGAGGAATTCCTTGTTATCTGCGTTAGGATCTCTAGACCCCCGTGGATCTAAGTTTATCAAGCTTGACGTCATGGATATGTAGCCTCGCTTTCCTTACCATGTGGCATTCCAAATCCACATGGATTACTCAAAGTATACGATCAAACGTATTGTTATTGATGAAGGCGCTGCAACATGCGTGATGTCCTTAACTTGTTGGAAAACCATTGGCTCTCCTACCCACTCTCAATCTCTGACCATGTTAACTGCATTTGACAGTTGTTCTTTCCGTCCCCATGGTATTATTCTTTCCTTCCCGATCTAGTTAGGTGGGAAAACAGGGGAGGTCGATGTCGAGGTGGTTGATGCACCCCTTGACTATAACTTGTTACTAGGGCGTAACTGGACTTATGATATGACTGTAGTTGTATCGTCTTTCTTCCCTACTATATGTTTTCCTCACAATGGGAATATTATGACAATTGACCAATTGTCCTTTGCGTATGCTAGCCCCAATGCATCGGTTGGATCATCGATCCCCGTGATCGACAATTCTGAGCCGACAAATGAGAATATTGGTGTAGGAATGTATTCATCCCTTATGGGTACCTTTGATTTCGTGGCACCAATTCATCATGTCCATGTCATGTCCAGTAGGTCTGCTTCGTCAATGAGGTTGGTTCCTTTCCGCACTTCGTATTTTAATGATCCTTGGACCCTACCTTCCTTGATTTCATCTTGTGAATGTCATTCAATACTAGAATGGCCATGTCAATATCGGCGATAGAGATAGAGTATCAAGGTGTTCTTAACTCTTCTGCCGACCCATATCCTTTCACCTCACAGATGAATGAGGAGGATCCTGTTCTTAAGCCCGTATGGGCCACTTCATCCTCTTTCTCACATGAATGCCTCGATGATAATTTACACTCGGATGAAGAAATCATAGAGTCCATGAATGGTTATGATAGGCCATGGGATGATATGCACCATCACTCTTATTTCCTCCTAGAGCTTGCTAGAATCGAACAAGATGATCTTAGAACTACCTTGAGTGAGATAGTCGGTCAAGTCGTAGTTCCATTTGATATGAACGGTATTTATGCCAAAGGAAACATGGAGAGTATCTCTCCTACCATCACAATCAATATCTATCGTATTCCTGGTGTGGTTGAAAATGTATATATCAGTGCAGATTGTTTGTCGCAAGAAATTTTGATCTACACCGATCTCTTCAAAGAATTATGTGATGTATTCACTTGGTCATATGAAGAGATTCCAAGAATCGACCCTTGAATTGTCGAACATGAGATTAAAACCTACTCAGATGGTAAACATTTTCGACAAATACTTAGAGCTATCACTCCTAGGAAGGCCCCTGCTATTAAGGTAGAGGTAGAGAAACTACTTAACGTTGGATTTATCTACTCGGTTCCCTTGACTGAATGGGTATCCAATCCTGTTCCTGTGAATAAGAAGCAAGGAACCATCTGTGTATGCATGTATTTTCGAGACCTAAATAAGGCTTGTCCTAAAGAAAACTTCCCGACACCCTTCATTGATCATATTCTCAATGACTGTGCGGGAAGCGAGGTTTTTGTTTTATGTACAGATTTTCAGGATATAACCAAATTCAGATTAAACCTGGGGATCAACATAAGATGACATTTATTTTTCCTTGGGGTACTTTCACATACCGTAAAATGGCTTTCGGCCTTAAAAACATCGGAGAGACCTTCCAACGAGCCATGACCTTTGCATTTCATGATCTCAAGCATATAGTTGAATCTTATCTCGATGATCTCGCTACTCACTCCCGTAAGAGAGTGGATCAGTCTAACCACCTTCGTCTAGTTTTTGAAAGATGTCTCTATTACTGCATCTGTTTGAACCCTCATAAGTGGATATTTTGCGTTCGGTCAGGTCATCTTCTAGGATTCTTAGTCTCTGAAACTGGGATCATGGTGGATCCGTTAAAGGTCGAGGCAATACTTTGATTGCCTCCCTCGCACACTATTCATCAACTTCAAGGTTTACAGGTGAATTCGAACTTTTTACGTCGGTTTATAGTAAACTATGCCAATATTACTAAGGGTTTCATGCATATCTTGAAGAACGACACTCCTTTTATATGGGATGAGTGAGCCCAGGAATCCTTCGATGCTATGAAGAAACCTTGGTATCAACGCCTCTGTTGAAGCCTCCATACTATAGTAGAGATTACTTGTTTTATATCACCGTGTTCGAAGGGATGATTGGTATGGGTTTAGTTCAGAAGGATGATGAGATCCATGAGCACGTTATTTAATATCTTAGTCTAAACTTAGTCAGCCCTGAACTCAAGTATTCTCATGTTGAGAAGCTAGCTTTGGCCACTGTTCACGCAATTCAACGATTACGAAATTGTATATTGCTTTGAAAAACTATTGTGGTTGCTGATGTCTATACATTTCAATACGTCCTTACTAGGCGTATCATAGGGGGAAAATATAATAAATGGATTTTCATATTGCAAGAGTTTGATCTCGATTTTGCTTCGGCGAAATCCAAGAAATCACTAGTTTTTGTCGAGTTAATATCAAAATTCCCTTGGTTAGATGAGGATGTTATTCATGTTGATTTAGTTGTAGATGAATACATTTTCCTTGTTTCATCATTAGACCCCTGGTATGGAGATATTTTGATCTATATTCAAACCTTGAATTTCCCTCAACATCTTTCGAGAGATGATCGACTGTGTATACGATATCAAGATAAGAACTACCTTATCGTAGGAGACACTTTGTATCATTGAGGAGTAGATAATATGTTGTGTCGTTGCTTGAATCATGAAGAATTTGAGTCTATCCTTAATGATTGTCACAGTGGGGCTTGTGGTGGTCATTTATCTGAGCTTGTGACAACCCAGAACATTTTGCGAGACGGTTATTCTTGGCTATCTATTTTTAAAGATTAGTCGAAGCTGTCAAGAATTGTCACCCTTGCCAGGTGTTCACTCAGAAGGTGCGCTTGCATCCAACCCCTCTTCACATGGTCATTATTGTCGGTCCCTTCACCAAGTGGGGGGTGGATTTTGTGGACTGCAACCCAACTTCGGCTGGGGGGCATCAACATATTATCGTGGTTGTAGACTACTTTACTAAGTGGGTTGAGGCCATGCCTACAATTAAATCTGGTGGTAAGACTGTGTTGAGGGGTCCTAAATCCATTTAACTCAACAACATGAACCAAACCCGTCACCGAGTCCCAATTAGACTCTGCAACGTTTAATGGTGGAATGGTTCTCCATATCTTGCAATCCAGCCAAATAATAGATGGGCTTTACGTTTTCTAGTGAAATCTTCTCCTTTAGTTCAAACATTCTCCTTTTGTATTTTCTCTTATAGGTGGGACCGATACAAGATAAAAGATGGTATAAACCAACTGGGTAACAAGGTGGGAAAACTTAACTACAAGAGAAGGATGAGCTTGGGATAACCCTTTCACTCTAGAATGCAGAAAATGATTCTCTACCACAGGCCTAGTACTAATACATTAACCTGCTCATGTTCCAATTATTGACTGAGATACAATTTATCAGAAGAAAACGTACATGCAAGAAATGATGGCAAGAAAAATGGTTTCCTTAACTCTAATCATCAATCACACATTAACACAATTATTTAATTTTCATCATTAAAGACAAGAACTGTAAAAACATTGAATCAGATAACTTGTCAATGGATTTAGAAGCTCTTACTCGTTACAACATCCATTCATGAAATGAAATCAGAAAGAATTCTTCTTCACATCCAATCATACACACTTTTGATAATAAAAAAACACAAACTTGCCTCTAGCCCTAAACATGACTTCTCAATTAAGGCAGCTCTGAAATAATTCTTTACAAATCCAAAAATTGAGGGTCTTTGCAACAACCATCAACCCTTTGCTACTAGGTCGACCCTCTTATTTATAACATATTATTAACTAAAAATAACTACTAAAAGTGCATCTAAGTAAAACAAAACTCCCCACATGGCACTTTCATCTCTCAGTATTTCTAAGAGTCATCACATGATCTCACTTGAGTGGATGACTCTTCTCGTACTCGTATGTGTTATCATAGGAGAATCTATGTTGTTCCATTGGGGTCGAAAGGATCTCTCTTATCTCTACTTCCCATGCTCGATACTTGACTATTCTGGCACTTAATTGTTGCAACATGGCTTGAGATTTGATTGTGTGTTCCATGAACTGCTACACTTCTCCTGGCTCCATGTCCAAAACCTTTGTTATCTCCACATCCCATGATGAGTCTTATTTGGCATGTGATTTGACTATGTCGCACAAGTCGACAAAGTCATCGGGTGTGCCGAATTCAGTTAGGTTGATGTCTCTCATTGCCCGGTTGATCTTGGTCCAACTCTTTTCGTAATTGGACCATTTCTCTTGGATTTTTTGATGAGGTTCTCGAGCCATTTTTACCTAATATTCGCCCAATTTCCTTATGCGGCCAATATTTCTTTCCCTTAGCACTCGGATGTCATGCTCTTCGACATCTCGGCCCTATTGAACTGCATTCATATAGTCGATCCTTTCCATGGCTTGGTGTGCTTTATCGTACCACCTTTCCATATCCTTGAACATTGCCAGTGCCATGAGGGTGTCCTCTTGAAGATCGTCTATCCTTGCAGTGAATAGGTGTAGTTCATCTATAAATTTATCGTAGGCGTCCTGAAATTCTCTTCTTAGGAACATGGCGTCCTGTGTGGTGTCCTGGTAATATTTCTCCAAGTGGCGTAGATATTCCAATTCCTTAGCGCAGCAGCCAACTCCTCTTCATCCCTTTTCTCTCTCTCCAGGGTGGCATCTGTGATTTCTGTCCCTGCGTCAATAAGTTTAGATGTCTTGGCATGCTCTGTGTTCATCAACTTTTCCTCCATGGTGATGAGGATGGAGCAATCTAGGGTGATCCTCCTATTCTTGGTGGTTCTCTTCATGATAGATTTTCTTTTACGATCATAGGAGATAGCATGTATGTCAACAAATTCATCCACGGGTTCATGGATTTTCTTATCTCCCTAGGTGAGCATGTTTCCTAGGCTCCCAATAGTGTATATTTGTTCAAGATTGGGTTCTTGAATTTCCTCCATGTGTTCCAAAGTTATGTCTTCTATTTGTTTCTCATAGGGAGGTTGAGTACCGGTTGAAATTGAAGCATCGAGGGTAGGCTCGGTACTTACTTGATAATCAACCATTGAGATTTCGATTTCCTACTATGGAACTTCTTATTTTTGTTCTCCCGACCTTGGCTCGTCTGTCAGAATATCCTTCTAAGTTTCTCGTACATCGAGTAGTTTAGTGTCTAAGACACTCTCAACCTCCTGGTAATTCTGTGAAGGGATCCGAATTTGATCGTCGGGAGTTGAGGAAGATGTCTTCTCGGGTTCTTTTTCCTCTGTGATCTGCACAGTAGCCACCAGGGATGCCTCCAGAATTTTTTCATCATCATAAATGTTTATCAATTCAGAGAGGGGGTTTGGTGCACTTTCTCTCCCTGATGCTCTTACTATCTTCTGTTGAGCTGAAACATCCCCCAATGATCCAGCCTGTGCCGTTGTAAATTCAGGGTTATCTTACCCGACGACTTCATCAATTTGTATTAGCTCAGGGCTACTTGGACCTACCCAAATTTCATCTGGGTTGTCGGCAAGGGCCCCTATCATTCCTATGAGGTCCAGGTTGTTTTGCATCTAATAAATTACTTGTTGCGCCTGTTCTATCATGAAAAATACCCTTTCTCGTGCATCATGTGTCATACGAAATCCTCTATCCTGCACCAGAGCCACCAGGGGAACCTCTGTTGCTTCTGCCGCTCTGATTTCTTCCCTGGTTCTGAGGGATTATTGAGATGATTTATCTATGGTCGTCGCTTGTTCATCCAGGCTCATGGATCTGAACCTGGTGAATTTGGGGTTGACCATCCTTGCTACCACCTCTCCTCAGTCCTGGGCATTTTCTGTCAAGAATTCATCTTCGAATTTGTCGTGGGCGTACGACTAACAGGACAATACTTGTGAAGCATGTTGCAAGACCAATCCCTTCAGATCGTGCTTGCAGAATCAAATTGTCTGGAATATAAACTCAAGTTGGCTCAGCCCTTCTTTTTTGTCTTGAGCTATATCTTTTACCAAGTAGAACGTTACATGGAAACTATAGGGTATGAATGCCCGCTTCTTGTCCTTGACTAGGGTGGCATTGTATCCTTGCAAAATGGTTTGATAGCGTATTTCTCCCACTACAATCCATTTCGGGACACGTGTTTGTAGGATATGTGGTTCTCTGGTGGCCCTGAACACCTATATGTAGGTGTCGCGCTTGTCCAAGTACCAGTGGCCTACCTTGGATATCATCTTCTTGGCCATAGCCGATAGTCTCAAGAATTCCTTATTAAAAAGAATGAAATAAATTTTTGCGATGAATTCATCGCAGATGAGGGAGTAATACTTCTTGTACCTATTCTCCCATAGGACACTGAAATAGACATGGACCAAGAGCTCTGCGACATGCCAGCTCAGATTCATGTTGGAGAAAATGTTTCTAGCACACATGACGTCGAGAAAATACAAATCCATGTAGAAAGATGGTGTCTCTCCTTCCTTCAGGGTCTGAGCCTATTGTATGCAGATGCTCATTTGTTTAGAAATTATCACTCCCCAGTTGAAATGGCTCTCGTAGATCACCACTCTGTAAGCCAAGGGCATCTACGCCTTTGAAAATCTGGAGCAACCCTTCTCTCCATACAATCGACATATGAGAGCCATCAAATAGATGTATGGCTCCCTCAAATTGTTCAATGAGTACTAGCTAGTGATCTGGTTGGTGTACTTCTTGTCCTCCCTCCACCATGAGGCCATCACCTGGCTAGTGTCATGGTGCTCATAGAAATTCATGACAAAATATTTGTTTAGCCGCTCCTAAGGATCTCGAAGCTTGTAGTATTTCTAAAATTCCACCGATAAGAACACTCTGACACACCCACCATTTTCATCATCGATCAAACATTCATGTGTGTCAGTGTGGTCGATGAGCCACTTCAAGACTTCAATACAGGGAAAAATAGGGGTTCTTCTCACCACCATATGTAGGTACGACCATTGGATGTTCGGGAACACTTCCTCATCAAGCGCTATTACATTCGGATCACTATGTGGGATATATTATGGGTATTCCTCCCGGCTGATCTTGTTAAAGAGTTCTCCCCACTATGGGAGCACCATCTTGGACCTCGTGGTTTCCTCTGTATCTCCAAAGGTCGGAGGTTGAATGACAACCTTCTTCGTCGTTGTCTTAATGACAAGTTCTGGCCTCAGAGTGTATTCTAATTGTTTTGCAGCCCCTAGAGAGGAGCCTTCGCCTGTTCTTTCAGCTTCGGTGCCCTCAACGATCGTTTGGTGGTTGGATTTATTGGAGGCATTGTTCTTTCAATTAAGATAAACCTTCAGAGACTTCGTAAATAAAAAAAATGAATAGAAAACATATAATTTGCAGCCATGTAAAATTTACATACTTGGATACATACCTGTGAAGCTCACTAAAACCTAGTTATTTTGATACTCACAGGATCTCTGCAGCCTTCAAATTACTCATCTTGATTCTTCGGATGATATGAATTTACTTGCATGCAGAATGATTTCGTTTAAAATGGCTCAAGAGAATTTAAACTAGGGAAGAACTTACAGTGTCGCATCAACCATTCAATTTGAGTGATGAGTGAAATTTAAACAAATCTGTCATTAAATCTCTACAACTTAAATTCATCATGTGTTGATGGCGGAGGTGCGGGGGGTGATGTGGTCTATCAGTGATTTTAAACGGTTGTTTTTATTGTCACATGAGGTAGAAACTAATGTGGGATTTGGTATTAATCACCCCATTAAATGCTCAAAATATGATCGTATCTAACGTTAAAATGTCCCATCGTGTCGCTCTCTTAGTGGGTGGATCGGGGATCAGGGATGTGCTATGAACGTTTTCATTAATTTCCTTCTGCAAAAGCTTCGATGATGATTAATCTCACCATACAATGTTTTCATGGTAAAGCTGACTCAAAAGTGTGACTTGGACCGAGGGGACCAAGAATGACTCGAGGTAAAACTAGACTGTACAGTTCTCCAATATAGTAAAGGCACATGGCGTTGAAGACCGGTGACCTAATTTTCATGTATTAATTGGAGTCAAGACTTTTCTTAATTTATTCATTCTAAAAGAAACCTTAGCTTGACAATGGTGAAAAAGTATCCAGGGTCGACGATCGACGATAAACCTATCAAGTGCTTTTATTCGGATTATCTTCCTCGACAAAGTCTCGATGTCGAAAACGCATCGGGGATCGGAGATCAGGAATATATTTTAGCGTGGTCAGG
>SNQJ01S0010129.1:89406-102495 GCA_010110895.2 Picea sitchensis
TGGTTCTTTTTTCCATTTTTTGAATTCCTTCTGATGTCGAATCTGAGCATGTTAGATGAAGTGTTTTGGCTATTGATTCTTTATTGAGGTGTTAAGGCCTTTTAAGTCATGGGGTTCCATAAGTTCAAACGAACCTGAATAGTTGATGAGAGTTATGATAATAATAAGTAAAGAGAAAACATTTCTCAAAATGAAGTCAAATCAGACAGTGCAAAAGATCAAGTGGTACCCAAAAAGAAAAAAATTGACAGAGGATTTTTTAGGGTGTGTTGAGTGCTCAACAGATTGATGCATTTTTCATGTTCAATCAAATTATAGCCAGTTCAGAATCCTGAGTGATATTTTCACTAATCAAGGAAGTCACTTTCAGAATGAAATGATGAAATAATTATCATCGAAACTGGGTTTTAAATATGCTCATTTTTCCCCTTACTACCCCCAGAAAAATGGACAAGTAGAGGCCATGAACAAGTCTCTCAAGACCATTTTGCAGAAAACTGTCAGCCAGAGAAAATCTGATTGGAATATCATTCTTTACCCTGCGTGTTGGGCATACCGAACCTTGGTTAATACTTCCACCCATTTTTATCCTTTCCAGTTGGTACACAGTGTGGAGTCGATCCTACCTATTGAATGTGAAATCCCTTCTCTTATATTGGTGGTTAAGCTCCAACCTGACACTTTCGATCTAGAACAATGCCTCATACACCTAGAGATTCTAGACGAGCAACATCAAGATTCCTCTATCGATATCGAAGCAAATAAACAACGTGTCAAGGTCCAATCTGATAAATCTTTCTATCCTCGGTAGTAGGCTGAGGGTGAATTGGTACTTTTGTATGAAAAATACAAAGAAGCACTGGGGGAAGGCAAGATCAAACCCATGTGGCACGGTCCTTAGAGCGTGCAACGTGTCTTAGAAAAATGAGCCTATGAATTAGAATATTATGAAGGGAATATGTAGGTTGAGCCTAGTAATGGGCTCTACCTGAAAAGATATTAAGCCGGAGACTCAAGATTGGGCATAACTCTTTGTATACTAATGTATTTTAGTGTATATATATTTTCCCCTTTTCGTCTTCATCTTTCTTATCGAGTTTTCCCTTAGTTGGAAGATGTCAACGGAGTCTTCGTTCTACTTAGGATTCACAGATGGGGCCAGTATTCATAGAAGGAACTTGGCTTCCACCGCTTGGGTTTTTTACTCACCCAAGGGTCAACTGGTGTCTTTAGGTGGCATTTTCCTAGGGCCATCTACGAATAATGTGGCCAAATATAGCATCGTTATAGATCTTTTACTTGATGCCATTTCACATGGTATTTGTTCTTTAGAAGCTCGTCTGGACTCCCAGTTAGTAGTAAGTCAGTTGAACGACAGTTACTGTGTGTGAGACCCTACTCTACTCCGACGATTCCTACGGGTACGACTTTTGGAATGACATTTTGATTTTATTACTTATCATCACATACCTAGAAGTTCTAATTATGTATCTAATGCATACACTAATTAGGTTTTAGACTGGAATTTGTCACATAACTAAAGCAAAGAAAACACATTCACCAATATGCACATCGTAATATAAGTAAAGATGAATTCCAATGTTTTTTTCTATTTCATCTCTCCAAAATTTGGTTTTATAGTACAAAATTGGGGTTCACACCCTCAAAATACATAAATGGCTGATCAATACAATAACCATGACATCTATGCCTGTGGCACCGAATGTGTTTCATGATACCATAGTATAGCATTTGCGAGACACCAGAATAGTCACACCCAAGAATGGGGCACATCTACCACCTGCCACTGCATCGCCTCCGGCAGATCCTCTACATGAACCATGGGAATTCTTTGCATCAAATGAGACATGTTTCTCTCCACATTTTTAAGAACTCTATAGGCATCTCCTCTCACTGGATCATTCCCTCGGTGCCTTCGTCGGTGTCGTGGGAGTCCATATGGTCATTGCAGACCCACATCTGCGTAACATACATGTTTTAATTAGTACTTGACATCATCCAAAAATATTTTTGTTTTCTTCTACAAAAATAAAAAATAATGAAATATTCAAAAATATTTTGCATATCTATGTCTCCATAAGAGGAACCTGCTGGTAATGGCATGTCTAGATCTCCTCTGAAGTTGATCTCTTCATAAGGGTATTCCTCCAGAGATATCACCTGTCGATGCCACCAAAAGAAAAAATCGTCGTTGTAGGGTGTTGGTACCCTACCACCCCCCAACTGCCTCATCACCTTGGTCCATCATGTCATGGCTGGATCATGAATTCCATGTGAAAAAATCGTGATTCTAGGGCCCAAGCTTGGAACCCACTCTAAAAAAAAACTACATAGGATAGAAGTGAACATGAAGTTCTTGATTCTACCATGTTTGCAGTCTATTAGATGGATCTTCATGTTGGCTAGTAGTGAGGTGCACCAGTCATAAACCATGGGTCGCAAGCACTCTACTAAATATAACATAAGTGGCCTTGATGCATGATGCAATGAGGCCAACCCTGTGATCTGTGTCAACAATAGGACAACGATCTTGAGACTCGGATTGGTGATCGCTATGATTGGGAGTTGGGTCCCTACCTTCTTGGTCCCTGCAATGCAATGAGTGGCTATGTAGTCCTCTATGTTCATTCCACTCCTAGATGCCTGGGATTTTAGGTTCACCACCTCACCCCTATGTGACAATCCTGTCAAAAAGTAAATGTCCTCAAATTCAATCCTCAATGGTTTCCCATCGACATTGAAGGCCTCTGTATCTAGATCCCAGTAATTCACCAACATTTAGAGCAGTCTCACTTGAGCCCTCATGCCTTTGATAGCCAAAAATGTATATAGCCCACATATTCTTAATTCCTTTTGGGCCCATGGATCTCTCTCCACTGCATCGTCAACCTCTTAATGCTCTCTTTCTCTCCACTCTAGCACCATCCTGCAAGTTTAAAATCAAATTTTGAGTCGGTAACATTTTAAAAATTAAATCCATGGACTTGTATGCAAGTTGCAGCTTACACGGTCGCATATAGGGCTTCATATACATGATATGTTTTAATAATAGTCATGTATAGGGTTGTGTATATGAAACCCAATGATTTACAAGCCGCATATACCCTAGTTCCTAATTTGCACTTTGAAATACTAATCCACTAGAAATGAAGAGAAGGGAAAGATGACTTGCTTGGTCGATAAGGTTGCCAATTCTATCACTCATGGCTCTTGCAATCCGCAGTTGAAACTCAAGGGAAATTTGGTCCAAAATGCACTATTTGGGTAAAAAATACAAATGGTATAGTAAAATTGGTTAATTTCACTTTTTATAGAAAAAATTTACCCACTTTGCATAGTTTTTGCTAATATTTTGGCCTAATGGACTAATATAGCAGTGGATGGAGTTGGTTTTCGTGGTTTTATCCATGGATTCTTGCAGTTTATAGTGCCATGTCGCTCATTCGTAACTTTGGCAGGTATTTCTGTTGACCCTCATATAGGATAGACCATCACTTTGTTTTGCACATTTGCATTATCCTATAATTGCAATTTGTATGCCTTAGGTACGAACACATTTAGTAGAGACACATAACCTTCATTCTGCAACGAGAAGTGTCATTATTGAATGGTAGAGGCTTTCCAAAAATGGGTTCTCTAGTTAGAATCTCTCTGCCATTCAGTTCCCATGCAGAGATTTTGTCTGTAGGACCAGGAGTCCCTTATAGTTAATATATGATATTGTGTTCGAACCTCATTTCTTACTCATAAGCATGCTGACCTATACCTATGGGAATCCCAACAAGTCTGGTTTAATCTCTTTTCCGACTCTCTCAAAAAGTGAAAAGATTGTCGAGTGAACTTGTCTCTTTCACACTCGTAAGTTGGATTTGAAAGGACGCCTATTTGGTGTAAGTTTAACCCTTTTTCAAAGAAAGTAGAATAAATTTATGAAAAAGGACATTCTTTGGCATTAAGTTGTAATTGAATCTCATTCTCTTGCTTGCAATATTGAGCCTATTTCCAGATCTCTCTTTTGTATTATAAGCCTATCAACTCAACAGTTTTCATCATCAACCATGCAGAGCCTTGTTTATATCCTTTACAGCTTGACACCCAATACCCCAAGAGGAAACATTCCCCTGAGTGTCCATATCCTACATGCACCTCCTTGCATTGATCATAGGTATGCTCCATTGTTGGAACTAGTTTCTTACTAGTGACACTCGTTTCCTCATTTGTATTATAACATTCATTTGACTATGAAAAAACAAAAAAAACACAGGCGGGAAAAGAATATTATCTTATGTTGGTAGTAGTCGTTTCTCCTTTGAACAGAGCACAAAATTTTGAGTCCACTTGTCATCAAAATTTTGGGTTTAGCATGACCTTAGGAAGCTGATATCATTACTTAGAGTTTACTCCCTTGACTAGTTACTCTATCAGTCCCTATGGAGAGTTTGATTGGTGCCTCCTGCATCACAAAGTTTTATCAATGAGTCTACGCTGCCAGAGTCATCCACATGTCTCATTATCTTGTTCAAAGGATGTCTATCAGCTTGTGTTGACCATTTCTCAGAACTCTTGACTTTGCATGTCATCCATACCCTCAATGTGTCTCAAATTTACACGAATTTGTAGTCCTATCGTGCATCCTGGTCCCACTTTCATTATGTGTAGGTAACCCTGAACCCAACAGTTGACATTTCCTCATTGGTCACTGAATGGGGGGTTTACTTTGAGTTCTACGACAAGAAATATATTCACATAGTGGGATTTGTGCAGTGTCTTGGATTCCATTAGCCTTATTGGTGGTTTCCTCGCCTTTATCGACAATTTTCCTTATTGGCTGCTATTCAAAGAATCTTTCTCATGCACTGCTTAGACCTGGTGCATGCGAAAGACACATAAGTTTGTTGGTTCATGAACATGTTCTTCATCTGAGCTCCTCCAAATCACCAAGATCCTACTTTATTCCTCATGCTGAATGATGAGAGATTCCTTAATTCTCTCCTTTCAGTGGGTCTCCTTCCATCGACTTTAGCCCAACTATTCTAGAAATGATACCTAGATTCCTATGAGTACCTAGAGGCTTGTAGTCATCAGTGGAAGGTTCTCTCGCCATCGATAGTTGGGAATACATCAATGTCTCCTGATCAATGGATTCTTCAAGTTTTCGACCTCAACACCTTTATTCACATGTGCAAGAATGTACTCGGTGCCTTGATAACTACTTTCATTATTGGTAGGTTGTCTCATGTTTGTTAAAGGTATACCTTAATGACCGGTAATTATACAAAGTCTCATTGTGTTCGACCTCAACTCCTTTATTCACATCATGTAGGATCGTGTAGAAAAATTGAAGACATCAATTCATAGTCACATCTTTCCTAAGATGTTGCTATCCTTCATTGGACTAGTACTTATATGACTTCAGTGATCATGGGAGATCATATTGTACTTTATTGTATACAAATATCTTTAGAATGATTTTGAGACTGGTTTTCACTAGGCCTTGTTCATGAATATGACAACCTATGGCATGTATCTACTCTTGTATTTCCTATTCATGGCCATGGACAATTGTTTGGTATATTTCTACATGGATCTGCAGTGTAATTCAAATTGGCATCCACGTGTGCAAAATCAGTATGGATTGTAATATTCTTATGAGAAACTAGTTCATCTATCTGGGTCTCCATTACCCCACTTCTAGTAATTATAATATATTTCGGCCATCATAGCTACTCCTTTGACCTCACACATTAGGGGGCATCTGTTATAGCAAGATTTTCCTCACCCAATGCAAACTTTCTCAGAGGGCCTTTTTCCATTTCCTTATGCAGACTTGAATTCCCCTTTTGCAGTTCCTAGAGCTAAGAATTGTATTTTTCCACATATACCTTCCCTAACAACTATACAACAAGTGTATATGATCTGAAAATAGAAGGCTGGCTTGTTATGCTATGCAAGCACCCTCTACCTCATAAAATAAATCTTAACAGGACCTTGCTCCATGTGTTAAAATGTGCAAGACTGGTTTATGTGTTAAGTTCTTGCTTGTTCTTGTCAATGTTTATGTGTGAGGAATGTTCTTTTAAAAGATTTAATATGTGTTATAAACCAATACGCAGCAATGTAAAGTGCAGCAAATAACACAACAAACTCACAACAATACCAAGATGATAAAGGAGTTCACCCCTCTCTGGGCTACGTCTCCTTGAGCCTCCTTCAATGGACTTGGCTCTTTGGGATTAGTTTGTCAAATGCTTATTACAAGATGCTTCTCAAATCCAATGGATTTACAGACTGTACCATTGGATTCAGAATACATCTTAACCCCAGAATGACTGTAAAAACTCTGCAAATGGACAATGACTCATCCAGCAATGACCTCTTCTACATGTGACCTCCAAGCTTCCCTGAACTTGAATGAGGCAAAAATACCTGTAGAAGTCCTCCAATGGATCTGAAACCTATCCCAAAATGTTCAAAGCATAATAATCAGTCAGAAATGACTATTTAGTTTCAGAAAATGAATATGTGCTCATCTGAGCAATGCCTCAAACAATGAGGGCTTTAAGGCTCCTGAAGCTTCCTCAAACTTCAAATGTGAAAAACCTGCAAATGGGCTCTTCAAATGCCTGTGAAAGTATCACCAATGGACTCAGAACGTCCAAAAACCCCTAGCTGGGCTTTTACAGAACCTGATTTGGTCAAAAACTCCAAAAGTTATGGCTTCTACCATTTTTCCCCTTCAAGCTCTGCAACCTGTTCGCCATTCTGCACCTATGGGTGAATGAACCTAGCTCCAGAGCGGTTTTGTGCCCAAAACTCAGCACACACGCGTGTCTCGCAAAACGTGCCAAAATGTCGAACGGTTAGCTGAACTAAGGCCCCCCAAGTCGGAGGTGTTGGGCGCATGGGAGGCCATATGGCCACGTCCCGCGCTTAACAAGGGCTAAGATTGCCAGACTCGTTCTGGGCTTGACACGCGTTGGGTGTGGTTGAATAACCGTTGAAAACCCAAATTAAAATCCCGCGCTGCCTTATACATGTGGTCGTATGTTTGTTAAAAAAAGAAACAATGGAACCGTGGGTTCCACCAAACCCCGCGCCAACCACCGTGCATATAATGTGGTTACATGTATTATATAATATATAACCGTTTGCATGCAATTTTAAACCGCGCGTATAACATGTTTTATGTGTATGGGTTTAAACTATGGGTCGTGTGTTGGGCGCATGGGAGGCCATATGGCCACGTCCCGCGCTTAACAAGGGCTAAGANATGTGTATGGGTTTAAACTATGGGTCGTGTATTATAAACCGCGCTCCGTTTTGTTAAAACGACGGTCATATAATATGGCACGCGACCAAGGGCTGGGGCTAAGCCCCGGCCCGATCGCGGCCCTACCATACTAATACTCCATTTTAAATGTAATATGAAACATACATATTACAAAGTACAAACCATGGCGTAGCAGTTCGACGGATTATGTTAAAACTTTGTCGGTGGGGGAGGTCGCCGGTTCAAATCCGGTCGACCCCAAAATTTTTGAAACCACGACCCAATAGACAAATACCGGGGTGCCACGTGGTAGCCCTTGATTGGGCCACGTGGCACCCTTTCATTCGCCCAATAGGACGCCACGTGTCACATTCTTACTCCTCCAGCTTTCTACCTATGAATGCCTGCCACGTCATCAATTGAAAGACAGCGCCACGCGTACTGATGACGTCAGCATGTGCCACGTGTCACCCACCAGTGGTGACACGTTTCACTTCCAGATTGGTCAAATCGTACCTTAAAAATGCCAAAAATGCATGACACGTGTCATGCCCAGGAGCTGCCACGTGTCCTGTACGGACCTTCCACGTCAGCTGTACGGCCTGCCCAGTCAGCATCAAAATTTTCCCTGTTTGGCTCGGCAAACAGACCTCGATAACTTCTCCATATGTACTCCGTTTGCGAAAATAAATATACCGCCGGAATCAGGAGAACGAGACGGACACAATGGTACCGTTTTCGTCGCATTCCGATCACTTTGAAAATTGAGCAAATTTTAGACCCCTGGTCCAGATTCTGATCAGTATATGTAGGTTGCACCATTACAACCCTCGTAGATTGGGTTTTGTGCCCAAAATTAAAAAATGGTGTCAGGTTTCCATGTCACGTTACGAGATCCATGATCCTTGACCTTCAATATACTAGAAATGTTTTTACTCGACCCTTCAGTTCCATTTGAAGGATATAAATGGGCCATATCCAAACTGTGGAAAAGAGGAGAAGAATTCAACTTTGAGAGAAAAGTTACTCTAGATAAATTATTCACTTCATATTGAGTCTACATCCCTTTTTCCTTTTAAGTCTGAACACATTGTTCATCCCCCAATTCTTCCCTATTTGATGGAGAATCTCATTGTCTCTCTTTTATGAGCTTGCCTTTGGTGGAGGATTTAAGTGGTAGAGGCCCAACTAGAAGGGACTTATTTTCTCGGTTTCGAATGTGTTGACAAAATTTTTTGTCATTCATACACTTCTATTGATTACATTTGAATATAAATACTCTTTTCTCATCCAATTAATGTCTTGTAAATATTTTAATTGTTATTCCATGGGCGTATTTGTTATGAATATTGATGGATTATGCTATTATATGTGCTAAATTTATACATTATCACCATATGGTTGCGCATATTGGTTGTTGAGGACAAGTTTCATGTGTATTTATTTGAATCAAGTGCTCAGCGGTGGAATTCATTGAACGTCTCGACGAGGCAAGCTCTATATTTTGTCTTGTTAGCATATATTTTTATATAGCATACTTGAGATTAGAGTTGATTTTTGTGTTCATTTCCGTCTGTTGTGGTTTACCCCATGCCATAGAGTTATTTTCCTTGTAACACATGTAGATGAAGATGTAGAGCTAGAGAAGAGGCCCAAGTGGGCCAAGACTACTCTTTAGGATGCAAGACATATTGTTGGGCATCCAACTGATACTAGGAGGAATCGATCTGATTTTGAGGATCCTCCTCTTGCACTCACTACCACTAAACTGGTTCCACCCAAGAATATTTTCTTGGTTCAGTATTTATATCCACAGTCCTATGGAGAGGCTGCTAGAAATCTCTTTTAGGAATCCGCCATGTAGGAGGAGTACAAATCCCTCCTCAAGAACCAGACTTGGGATCTAGTTCCCATTCCTTTAGGAATGAAACTTGTTAGGTGCAAAAATGTCTACAGGACCAATAATGCAGAGGATGCAGACATGTTAGCAGATAAAAAGCCAAGATAACTGCCAAATTCTTTCAGTAGGTGCACGACTGTTACAGGAAAATTCCCCTACAGACAGGTGAATATCCTCTTGGATTCTAGACCCCTACTACCAAGACATAAAACATACAAATGGACACGAAAATCCCTGTGAATTCAATTAACTAATCAGAAAGAGAATGAATAAAATGTGATGCACCTTATTCTGTAGTTCAGCGTTGTTGTGTCCAATATGAGCTTGATCTCTGAACTCTCCAGCACCACTCGATACCTGCAATGCAATAGAAACCGAAAGACAAAGAAATCCTACTCTACTCTACAATATTAGACTAATCAAATTCATTTATCAAGATCGAAAATCATATGCAACAATACACAATATTGAAGGGAATAGGCCAAGTAATATTGATGAGAGCTTTTAAAGAGATATTTACAATCTGTAGATGCAGTTGCAACAAACTCTCCAAGTCCTCCTCATCCATCCCTTGCACGATTCTCCAAAGATCATAGGTTTGATATCCAAACGATCCCTCCCAAGATCATAAGTTTGATACCTCTAATCTCCTTCATGCCTCTTCTCCATGGAAATTCCTCATTATATAGGATTTGGAGGCTTAACCACCAAGGAGAGGATCACTCATCAGATCAAATAAAATGGGATCTCCAAGATATTTAGGGAGAAAATATCTCTTAAGGATTTAAGGGAGGAAATATCTCTCATGTATTTTAAGGAGGAAATATTTAAACCATCCATGAGATCTTCAACCTCCTCTAAAAAATAGGAAACCAAATGTGAGGTGGATTCTCACACTAAATTAATTTCCTTTTCATGAATATTAATAATAATTCATGTGCACCTAGTATTTTGACCTTCATATAATATATTTCTCCTCCACATGGACTAGGGATTGTGACATATGTTATTTCATGGTGTCTAGGTGTATGTGACACTTAGAAAGGTTCATATGAGATTTTTATGACACTTGCGACACTTAGGGAGACGTACCTAGGTGTGGAAATTTGATGTGTAACAATATTCCCCCTAAAGTGTGAGGTTAGAAGAGAAACTGATGTCCGAAACACTTTACAATTCTTCAATGCAAGGGCGTGGAGTTGGAGAACCTGGAAGAAGCTGCAAATAACCATCAAACATTATTAATATATGTTCCATTTTCGAGGAAAGCATACCTATACTCATAATTCGAGATGACTCAAAGCACGACCGTCGACCAATACATTGCAGATCCATGAAAAATATTGACAAAGGATATGGCCACCAAAGATATTGTTGGCATGTTTTACAAGTAGCGTATTCTTTTCATTGATGGCAAGTACAACAATGAAAATGGATTAAGTACAGGAAGAATGTGCCAGGCGGGCACCAGAAGTATTTTGGGAAGACGCAACAGAGCAAGCTCAATAAGATCAGAAGAGATAGTGCAGAGTATGCGTGTTTGACATTGATGGCAAAGATCACTACCAACAGCACAGGGATAATGGCATGGCAATGGAAATTTCAACAAGTGATTTTTGGATCCCATTCAGAAGCGTAAACTCCAGGAGTCAAGGAAGCAACTCACGGCAGAAAATTGTGAAATGTGAAACCACGACTTAATCTCCATTTTGGAGTTTCGGATAACGGGAATTGGAGGAGTCAAGACTCGAGACCCTTCATCACAAGAGTCCTGAAGTTGCGAAATGTGAAACGCCGAAATCCTGAAATAGGTACATCAACAAAGACTTCATTTCAAAGTTTCGCAGACCGGGAAATCAAAGATCAAAGGAACTTTAACCTTTGAAGTAGCGAACCCTGAAATCCTGAAACAGGCACATCAACAAACCATGTTAGCAAACCACGTCAGCTAAGGACACATGGAACAATCAGGCAATGACAAGTGTCAAGCTGATTCAACATTTCAGGCACATGTAAGTCATGAATCAGAGTGACACGTGGCATCTATTTGGCATGTGTCAATCCATGTGTGACATCAGCAGGTTTACGTCACATAGGAACTTTCTATTTCGGGGTTTTACATAGCAAGCAGAAACTCCACCATTATGAAGTCTCGAACTCCGAAATGCCAAAAGGGACTATTGTGAGTCTCGAAAACCTGAAAAGAAAAACTCTGAAATCCCGTCAACCGTCCATCTCAGTGGGTTATGTGAACCGTCCAATCACTTCGGAGATCTTTTGATGATGAATTTTATAATGTTGGAGTCACGATGACTCGAAGGGAAAAACATCAAAATCCTGTCAGCCATTCAATTAAGAAAAGAAGGGATCATATTATGAAGTATTGTGGACCGTTAATCTGGCTCCATTTCGGGGATTGCGACTTGGAGTGTCGAGACACTTCTTCATAGGAATGCTGAAATGCTGAAATGTCGAAATGCAAAAAAACCTTTTGGTGTAGGCTATGGTCACCGTCAGTGGTCATGTGAGAGGGAGGAGCTAGCACCAAGTTAAGCTCCTTTTCAGTGATCGTAACATGAAGAGTCGAGACTCTTCACCATAGGAATGTCGAAATGCTGAAATGATGAAATGAAAAATGGTGAAATCAACGCGAGATCCTGTGCTTGTAATCCAATGGTGTTGGATACCTGGAAATCTAATCAAAGGGCTATTGTTTCTCTTCACAGTTAATCGATCAGTTACGATTCAATTAGCAGAACTGAATCATGACTCTTGGATGGTTGGCGATTCCGTTTCTGATCCGTTTTCTTGGAGGTTCATAGTGTAACTGCTAGAAACGACTGATGGTTTCTGCCAGAGGGCTCGAAGAGATTTCAGGGTGATCGCCAGAGAATATGAAGAGTCTCGAGGCATATTATAGTGGCATGAAGACTTTTCATAGAGGCTATTTACAGATGTAAGGGCGTTGGAGCCTGGAACTGCAACAGAGGGAATGAGCTCGACTGTGACAGAGAAGATGAAGAGTCTCGAGGCATCTTCCAGTGGCATGAAGACTGTTCATAGAGGCTATTGACAGATGTAATATCGTTGGATCCTAGAACTGGAATAGAGGGAATGATATCGACTGTGACAGAGAAGACGAAGAGTCTCGACTGTTGGAGAGGCTAAGGAATCTCAGCATAACACCCAGTGATGATGGATGCATGGGTTTAATTACCAAAGAAGCTGAAGAGTTGTAATGATGATCAGGAAAAGAACTCGACATGGGGGAGAGCATGCAGAAGCATTGTGAATAGAGGATGCAGAAGATGCACAGAGAGTATAAAAAAACAGAACAAAGAAGAGATTGGGTGTTGTTGAGAGTGATTCAGGTGTGTAGAAGGAGGCAGAGTGCAGCAGCTGAAATGCACAGAAGAGGAATGGTGCATAGAAGGGACATGGCACACAGAGAATAAAAGGCAGAAGAACAGAAAGCATAAGGAAGGTGTGCAGGAAGACACTGATGCAGGTAGAGCAAAGCAGTGTAGCAGAATAGTGATGAGACCGGTAAGCCATTGATATATATTGTATCATTGTGATAAATTTATATATAGAAAACTTAATATCTCAGGGTGGTAGGGAGGTGCTAGGGAGGATTGTTGTCCTCAGAGGTTCAAGTGGGTGCTTGAACACAGGGAGTTTTAGCTTAAATTTGGTTGCATCCAGAGAAACCAGGGTGGCAGGGTGGTGCAAGGGAGAACTGTTGTTCTCTGTTATACAGGTTGGTGCCTATGTGACTGGAAGTTGGTGCTTCCATCGAGTTGGTGCTGGAACACTTACAGAGTTTTTGCTTCCTTCTAGTGGGTGCTAGAGAAACCAGGGAGTTGGTGCTTCCTTCTAGTGGGTGCTAGAGAAACCA
>SNQJ01S0010129.1:117551-143619 GCA_010110895.2 Picea sitchensis
CCCTATGTTTATTAGTCATTATCTAGTCGCGTATAGTTTAGGGAGAATATTCCTCTAGGATAATATTCTCTTTAGTACAGACTTCAGTTCTTGGAATCATCACCAGTCTAGTGCATTACTCATTATTCCATGATCTCCTCCTCAATTCACTTTGTTTTAGACAGTTAACTAAAGATTGAGAGACTAGTTAACTCAGACTAGGTGGCAGTTCATTCTCGTAAATCCCTAAGAGACTAGAATAGGTGGCAGTTTACTCCCACAACTACTGGTGTGTGTCCAGATCACTCTAGACCACCACTATGGAACATTTGATTCTCCTCCAGTGTGCAATAGTTGAGTTATATAGAGTATATCATGTGTAAATTATCATTCATCCATTTGGTTAATGAGAATTCTTCCATTCTTTCTCTCTTGCTTTTATTTTCTCATATTTTCTCTGCAAATTGTGTATGTCATTTTCTAGCTAGATCTATTCTATGCAGATTCAAAACATTTACACAATTGGTGTGATTTGGAGTATTTCATGCTTCATATTGGTAGATTTGATTTCATCTTGAGAGAATTAGATTAGATCTATTTTTAAACTATATTTCTTTCATGTTAAGAAAGGTCGATAATGGTACATGGTATTGTATGTGTTCAAGTATCTATTTCCAAAAGCTTGTAGGATGACTTGAAGTCATTCTCGAAGGGGCGGGACAAACTTAGAATACTACTATTATATTATTATAATAACCTAGATATAATAATAGTTAATAGTTATAATATTGAACTAGATATAAAGATATGATAATAGTTAGTATTATAATAACGTGGATATAATAGTAATGATAACCTATTAATTACTAACAATTATTATTATATATGGTTTATATTATAATAACCTAGTTATAATAATAATAATGGTTAATAATAATAATAGTACTAGGGTATACAGAAATGGAAACCTAGAATTGTACTAAAATGATATTAATTATTTTAAGGTGTGAGGATGAAAGAACATAAAAATAAGAGAGAAATTAGAACAAACAAAAAGGAGGAGAGAACAAACAATCAATCAATATGTCCAAGAACATAGCTTGGAGTAAGCCAAAAAAATCAAGAAATCAAGGAAGAAGGAGAAAACTATTACGAAGGCTAAGGTTAAAGAAAAACCTGTTATGTTTTACCTATCTTTTATAAGAGGAAACCAATTCTCGGTAATCTCTAGACCCTGTCTCTATTCAGGATGTTGAGATGCTTGATAATTTCCATGGCTTCTCTAATTTGACGTTTGAAAAACTGATCCTCTCTTGCCAAGATATTGGTGTTTTCTAATCACACATGGTGTTTGATAGTGAGGGAATGTTATGCTAATTCTAATGTGAGAGTTCATTCATTATTGATGTCAACACCATGCTCTTTCATCCTTCTTTGAAAAGAGAAGTATGTTTCTCCAATGTAACATCTTCCACATTATCATTTCACTTTGTAGACTCCTTTGTATTTACATTGGTCAATGTTGTCTTTGACGAATCTCATTTTTTGCTTGATGGTATTTGATGGCTTGAAGGCTCTTGGGATTGCCTTTTTTCTTAGTACTTTGGCAATATTGTTAGTGACCCATTAAATGCAACGGAGGCAAGTTTTTTTACTGGAGGAATGGTTGTTAGCAATTTGACTTTGCTTTCTTGTACTCATGAGGAAACTCAAAATATTTAACCTTTGATCTTCAAACAATATAGAGGATGATTAAATAGTATGGATCAAAATTTTGAGAATTTCAAAAAACAAAAATGTAGGCCTGATCCATTACTTTCTCATGATCTAATGCGTAATCATGCTTTACAAGTTCTTGTTGTACTATTTTCCAAAGTCTTTTTTTCCTTATATCTCCCAATATGTTTCTCTGTCGAGGGTCACAGCCGAAGAGAAAGATATATTTAGTGCCCAACAATCATATTTGGTTTATTCAAAATCTAGAGTTCTTTACAAGATTGTTATGTATGTACCAAGGGTATAAATGGATCCCACCGAAGATTGTTATGTACGTACCAAGGGTATAAATGGATCCCATCGAGTCCATATCAGGACCACATGTTGATGGTGTGATCAATTCTATGGAAAGTGTTATGGCCAATCAGGTTATTAACCAAATGAGATAAATGTCTTTTTATTTACTTATTTTTTTTCAAGGTAATGCTAGTACTAACCCCATTCAATCCTATGATGTCCATATTTATTCATACATCTTACACTAAGAGTAACTAACTTCCTAGAGGAAAGAATAAAAATGAAAAAAAAATCTACTAGAGGGAGTAACACAAACAATAACAATGTTAGCATGGCAGTAAGGAAGACCATATTACTCATCAATTCCCCAAGTTGGAGGATGCCCAACGATTAATGGTGTAATGGGATACTCACCAACAACCCATCGTCTTCATGAACCCTTTCCATGCTCAAGGACGAGACATGGTTGCTGGAATTCCTAACAACCCTACACCCCCACAATGTAATTTTAGTTTTATCTTTTAATATTTCTTTACAATTTTAATTATTTTTATAAAAAAAAAATCAAGTACTATTTGCTTGTTTGATTTTTTTTTATTTTGTTATTTATTTTGGATCTAATTTTTCAACAACTTTTAAATATATGGATTTTTTTAAATTTGTTTTGATGATATTTTTTGATGATTATTTTTTAAGGGTGAGTATTATTTTAATTTTGTTCTTTAAAAAGAAAATCATTTTTTATTTATTTTTTGTTTTAAATTTGAAATGTATTTTTTTTTTTTAACTTTTAATTTTATTTTAACAAAACTTGTTTTCTTAGTATATTATAAAATTTAATATCCCACTCTCTTTCATTTTGTGGTTTCAAAAATGATGTAAGCCTAAGCCCCAAAAAGGAAGGGTCTATTATCGATGGGACATATTTTCAATTTCGGGATTAATTTTAGGATTTTAACTACAACAAAACCGATTATCAATACTATGGTTTAAAAAAAATGCAAATTTAACCTTGAAAAAAAGAGGGGGTCAATACTAGTAGCACCGATTTTCAATTTTTGGTTGTGACAACATTGGTTGTTAAGGTCATAGTGTCAAACAAGTTGTAATTTAACCTTGGAAAAATAAATATCATTGGTAGCACCACTTTTTAATTCCATAGCTTATTTAAAGGATTTTTTTAGAACCATTACAAGGTTTTTAAGATCATGGTTGCAAAAGGTTGCAATATAAACCTTGACAAGAAAAGGTGCCTCTTGTAGCACCATTGTTTTATTTTGGAGTTGATTTCAATGTTTTCTTCAATGCCATTATGAAGGTTTATGGCCATGGTTGCAAAAGGTTTTAAATATAATGGTGAAAAACAAGGGTGCTATGAATAGCACCACTTTTCAACTCAAGGGTTGATTTTAGTGTTTTGACCAAAAAAAAAATGTGTTTTTTAAGACTAAAGTTCTCATTTTCAAATGACAAATCTTGTCGAGTTGGAAACTATGTTTAAATACTTTGTAGTAATAAAATATATATTTCATGGCTCCTTAATTTGATCTTATACAAGTATACTTGTGTATTCCAAGTTGCAAATTTCAGAGTTGTAGTATGCATTAAACAATGGATTAGACTTTCTAATGCAGAAAGGATAGGATTATAGATTGGGATCTAAAAGGGTGAAAATCAATATGGAATCCAAAGAGAGACAACTAAGGAAGAGGTATGGACTATTGACCAAGTTATCTAAAAATTTCCATCCCAATTCAACGCATTATGTATTAATTTGATATGTTTTGCTTTATTAATTTGATATGTTATTCATGTGCATATGTAGAGAAGAAGGCCAAATAAGTGTATACATCCTCTCTACATACGAAGGATACATTGTACATTATTACATGTGATACCAAACTAATGCATGTAGGCCTGAATAACATGGCTTACAAAACATTGAGGGAAATCAACTTGCCCATGGCTAAGATTTACAACTTGGACCAAAAACTCTAGGGTGGCGGGGACAACTGATCATGCACCCCTTTTTTCTCAAAAAACACATATGCATCATTACACATTTTAATTCAGGTACAACAAGCATTAAAAATTATTTACAACAACTCCAAAGTTAACACCACTCCTTGGCACCAATCATATGCCCATAAAATACTTTATCATGTCTTAATGAACTTGACCAAAATTGACGTTCATTCTCATCTTTTTCATCATTTCACTACTAACCAAGACCTTGTTATATCTTTATGACCCCTTGATACCTTTAATGGAACTCCGCACAACTTGAATGTGATAACCACCCAAGTTGTGAAACAAAATTATCAATGGTCGTACTGGCCAAATCACACCCATATGCATTGACTAAATAAAAATAGATATGCATTCCTTTCTTAAATGAAACGATATGTAAACTTGCTTCTCTTGAGTAATGCACTTGATGGGCATCTTCAACATCTTTGTTCAATCTTCATATTGGATCTCCATGCTTCACCTGTCATTTATTAGAGTTGCAAATTTTAACAAAGTAACTACATTTCCATATTGAGTTAGCTAAGGTCAATAAGGCTCAATACATTTATCATAGATTCCAAGACATAACAAAGAAACTTCAAACATTACCCGAACTTCAAAGACAATTTTACTATCTACCCATATATCTCATAACGACCAATAAGTTGGCCATCACCCATCAAAAGAAAACACATTGCAGGGCCAATCAACTCCCAATCAAAGGACCAATGCACCCCACACATAAGAGACAACATATACCTTTATGTGACAATATACCTCTTCTCACTATGACTATGAGCAACTTGTCTTCTCATCTCTTCAAAAGAAGATCTCCATGCTAACATGGGGATTTTTTTCTCTGACACACCAAACTAACACCATGCAGAGANTAACTACATTTCCATATTGAGTTAGCTAAGGTCAATAAGGCTCAATACATTTATCATAGATTCCAAGACATAACAAAGAAACTTCAAACATTACCCGAACTTCAAAGACAATTTTACTATCTACCCATATATCTCATAACGACCAATAAGTTGGCCATCACCCATCAAAAGAAAACACATTGCAGGGCCAATCAACTCCCAATCAAAGGACCAATGCACCCCACACATAAGAGACAACATATACCTTTATGTGACAATATACCTCTTCTCACTATGACTATGAGCAACTTGTCTTCTCATCTCTTCAAAAGAAGATCTCCATGCTAACATGGGGATTTTTTTCTCTGACACACCAAACTAACACCATGCAGAGACTTCCTCATTTTATTCTTCTATGAGCCAACGTCATCCAGATCCTTTCACTGCTGGAAATCTCCACCAATAGAGGTGCCTTGTAGGAACCAAACTCTTTGCACCACTAAGAAACATGTAGTTCTCTTACACGCAAGTTGTGCCTTCTACGGTAGCTACATATTGCTGACATCGTCTCCCTCTCAAACATATTTATTCCACCTTGTTGGAGGCTTCTCTATTGGTCACCTTGGTAGAGTCTCTCTCTCTCTTACATATTCTAACAATCCTTAATAGATCTCTTTAAGTAGTTCTACACTTTTTGTGTTTCCACTCGATTTGAATCTTATATTTCTTCACCAAATGACAGTGGCTCAAGTAAACAACTCAATTTTCTCATCAACATGTGGTTGTGACTAGAAGTCACTCCTCACGACTTGTCAATGGCTTTGTTCAAACCTTTATACCACTATTTCTTCGCACTTCGAATAAATTTTCACCATCATCATATCAAAACATTTTCACCATGACAAACACAAAACTCAATAGATCAACAAGTGGTTCGCAGAATATCTCAACCAATTAATGACTCATCTAACAACTCCCCAATCTATAGGGAATTCTACTCACGTGATCTCCACATTTCTCTACTCTTAATTAACACTTAATTCAAGATAAACATTATACCTAACCTCCAATACTTTAATAATTCAAAAACAATTAACATTAACACATAAGATTCAACATTGGTAAAGATCTTTAATCAATTATTAAAATAGTTAAAATAGTTTTTTAACACCTAAGATTCAACATTGGTAAAGATCTTTAATCAATTATTAAAATAGTTTTTTAATCTTCTATTTGAATTAAATTTCTTACATTCTAATTAATTTTAAAACAAATCAATCACAGCCTTTGTATTAATGAAAAGAATAATCAATTTAAAAAATCAAAGCAATCAAGACCTTAGTGTTCATCTATAATTTTCGAAGGCTTAGTATTAATCTATATCTGGACTCGTTTCTTTGATTTTTATGTACCTTTCAACGTTTCCATGAATCTATGCACATTCATTTGTCATGGTTAATGCATTCTCTTCTACCATCCGTGAAACTCACATAATTATCAAAGAAATTGCTCATCAAGAAAGAACAAATTATTTTTTTATTGTTAGAAGTGTGTTCTATTGGCAATGAGGAGGAAATTCAAAGAATACTTATCATTTTGGAGATTGTAGGGGATTAATCATTGTGATACATTAGTTACTTATTTGTGGATATAAATTTTGATTGATCTATTTTAAATTTAGATTAATGAAATTGATTGATCTATTTTAAATTTAGATTAATGAAATGTGGAGAGGGATACAATTTTTTAATGTGTATTTTTTTTTTATTATTATTTTATTAAATGCTAAGTTTTATATAATACATGTAATTGTTGTTTTGTTTAATTAACATCTTAATATTTCTCTCGTACTATTATCTGTTTTTATTTTTTTTAATTTTTGGTTTGATATTTAATTATATTAAATCTTTGAATTTTCTTTTAAAAAACTTGTAAATTACTTATTAATTTTTTTTATTTGTATTTTTTATTTGATTTAATTAGATTTGATTTTTTAACATATTCTTATCGTTAGAGAATCTTTTATAAAGGTTACTTGATAAATTTTTCATTTTCTCTCTTAATCTTGAAATAGATGTACATAAAGTCCATAACCGAGGCCAAAAAACCTTTTTAAAATGTATATACAATTTTTTTAGTCAAAACATATGGTATGATTTATAAGAAAATCTTTAATTACAATTATCATTCATTTTTTAAAACCATTTTAAGTGATTGATAATCTGAAGAATTGAGAAAAAGTCTAATTTTAAGGTCAAGACCAAGTTGGTGGATGAAACTCCCTTGTTTGTGTGACAAATTAAAATAGGGAGATGCACATAGCCTATCCACGGGGATAAAAATTGAAATTGTAATTTCCCATCAAAAACTCTTTAGGCCATCATAGAAGGACATAAAATTTCTCATACAAATGAAAATGAAAATGCTAAAAAAAAATAAAAAATTGAAGAGTAAATTTTTATTTGTTAAATATGTTACCTTGTTTTTTTTTTTTTATTAGTCATTTTCCCCTTTAACTTAACACTTAAAAAAAAAAAAGGATGTTCCCATTTTTTACGGTGTTATGTCAATTCAAAAAAGGATTTGTTTTCATTTTTGAACAATACACTCATATTCTCATGGAGTTCATACATGCATGTATCTCCTACTTATTGAAGCTATAGGTTAATAATGAAGATTGAGGATCAAATAATTTGATTGTGGTGAATTTTATTGTTTCTTAGAGAAGAGAAACTATTCCAATTAGAATCAACCCCATCCTCCTTTTGCTTGGATTTATGAATAATACCTACACATGTCTTCTTCTTTTTTGCAATGCTTCCTCAAATCTACGATCAATCCTGCATCTTTTTATGCACAATTATTGGTACTTTGCATATCTTCCACCCATCTTGCTATGCACAATACATCCTACCCATCTTCTGTAGATGTTTTCAGCATCTTCTTGTGCAGAATACCTACTACCCATTTTATTGCTAGTTTCTTGTGCACATTACTCATTTTATTTAATTTATTTATTTTTAATATATGTTTGTAGTTTGAGAGTAATGATTTTCTTTTATTTTAATTGATTTGTGTTGTTAATTGTAATATATGTTTGTAAAAAAAATGTGAAAAGGGATTTTTCAAAAATTGATTTCTTGAATGTAATTTTTACTTGTAAAATTTGTTAAGATAAATTTGTTTAAATATAATTGAAATATTTTTAAAATTATTAAATATAAAGTTGAGACCAAATCAAATTAAGAATTTTACTTTTATATTTTTTTTGGTTAATTTTAAATATAAAATTATGTAACTTCCTTCAAATTTTAATTTAATAATTATGATAAAAATGTGTAATCTAAAATTTTTGTAGTGGTAAAATAAATTTTGGTAATCTTACAATAAGTTTTATTTAAAAAATAATTATTTAATATTTTATAATTATTTATAAAAAAATTCATCTTTATTCTCTTTTTTACATAAGGGATGGACATCAAATGAAAGTGTTAACATTTTATTTTATAGCTGGATTTTTTTTTTTACAATATTAATTATCTTTTATTCTAAATTCTCTTTATATTCTAAATTGTAAAATCTTATCTTTTATTCTAAATTCTCTTTGTATTCTAAATTGTAAAATCCTTCTCGTTAGCATGATCTTAAATGATGTGTTTTCTCTTGAATTGATATCCATATACAAGATATGTTTTGATTTAATGGTATTGCCATTATTAAATAAATGTTATATTTTATATATTATAATTTCTCTTTATGTTTTAAAGTGTTGTGAAAAGGTTTTTTTTTTAAGTTAATGGTTTTTTATAATATTAATTATTTTATTATTCTGAATTTTATTTATAATCTAAATTGTTGGGTGTCTTTTTTACTTAGTATTATCTTAAATCATATGTTTTCTCTTAAATTGATTTCCATATACAAGGTTAAGCCCTTCTTAGTGATTGAGGCATTACGACCCTCGAACTTCAGGCATTGACATTTAGGCCTCGACTCTTAAATTGATTTCCACATACAAAGATATGTTTTGATTTAATGGTAATGCAAAATTAAATAAATATTATATTTTATATCTTACAAAATTTCGTTGTAATGTTGTGGTGTTTGTTTTTCGTTAACATGAATTATATTTTATATATTACAAAATCTCTTTGTAATGTTATAGTGTTTGTCTTTCCTTAGCATGAATTCAAATAGTATGATGTTTTCTCTTTAAATTGATTTCCATTTAGAAATATATCTTTCGATTCAATGTTCTTGTAATTAGTTGATATACAATGTCATATTTTATATAATATGTAAAATAGTATTCTATCACCCAGTGCCTATTTGAGAGAGATCCCTTTTCATTAGAGCATTCACCAATGAACACAAACAAATTGAAATTAATTGTTTCTTCTTTAACCTCTTCCAAAGCATAAGCAGATGGGTGGTATTGTGAGAGGGCCAATGCATTTTATCTCATTGTCTAACAAAATGAAAAAAATTATATAGTAAAATATAAAAATATGGTTTTTTTATTTTTTAAATGTTATGTAAATAAATATATTATTGTATTTTAATTTTAAATACTTTCCTATTATATAATTAAAATAATGATTTATTATCCTCGTAAATAATTTGTCAAATACGTTTCAATGCGTTTTCCCACCTTTTCAATTTTCCCGTTCTTTTAACATTAAAAAAAGATAAACACATTATCACTATGTAATTCTTGCTGCAAATTTGTAATCAGAAAGGAAAAAAAAAGTGTTTTCGCCTTTAAAATTTCATGACTTGCATGCTATACTTTTTTTCTTGGTAAAGCATAACTATTCCTGTCCATCACTCCGCCATTCATTTTATCAGTGACGACTTTTTTTTATGTGGTCGTGTGTAGATATTACAGGATAACGCGTTACTGGGTACATGTGGCAACACGTAGACATTGAAGATAAGACGTTAAAGATTTAAATGTATTGGACGACAGGAAAAGGCAGGAAACAACAAGGAACAATGGTTGCCAGATCACACCGCCAATGCTGCCTGAGCACATGGTCACTGAAATGCACTAAACGTAGGATTATCTCCTTTGAGAATGATAATGGTTTTAGAGATAGATGTATATTAAATATTAAAAAAAGTGTTTTTATCTTTTGGGTAGGAATTTGTAAATTAGTGAAACTGTATTTTTTTTTTTTTTTTGATTTAAATTGCATTTTTGAATGCATAAATAAATTTAGTGTTGAAAAAGTTTAGAGTATTCAAATTATACAGATTTAATTACTCAAATATGCAGATACAACAATATCTTTTCAGATTTGAGATAAATATCTCAAAAAAAAACATAGCACATTTAGACTCAACAAAAAATAATAATAACCAAGAGTGAAAATTTTGTTGAAAGGTATGGGAATGGATTGAAGTACAATATCTACACTGAATCTCCTCATGTAGCAAGCTCATTGTTTTCATTAGCCGTATGGCATAAGCTGTGCCTTCATAAGTGATCACAGATTTATTAAAAAATTTAAGATAATCCGGAGTAATTATAATAATAAGTCACCCATGTGTAGGACAGTCGGTGAATGAGTGTGTTGTTAAAGCACTCTGTGATGTTAAAGTCATAAGTTCGAAACCTGCAGCGACAAAAAATCCAACCATATTAAGGGTTGATGTAGCTCAGATCAATAAAATTATGACAATTAACAATTTACAGAACAACAGTGTCAAGCAATAAGCTTAACAAATCAAGTAAAAGTGTCAATTTGCAGAACAGCATTGTCGAGCGTTCACGCGTTATTGATGCATCCATGGAGAAAACAGCCTGTTGTCGGGTAGTTGAGTTATTGAATGTCCTGGTCTCTTCATTTATGTCAGACATGTCCATGACCTTTGGTGCCGGTGGGATATCAGCCTTGGGTTTAGAGTGCACTAACATCTATTCCACCGGCATTTTTACACGTCTTTGTATTATATTTTTGTTGGCCGGTTATAGATTTTCTTGACAAAAACAACTGGCCAGCTTGCATTTGGATTCTTGATTCTATTTATATCACGAAGATATTTTTCTGTTTTACACTAGCGAATCCATCCCTGTACTTGATTCTGTACTGTTAATTCACAGTTCTCAGCCTGTGTAACAGCAATGGGCAGGAGGAGCAAGGGGAACCGGATAATCCAAATTCTCCTCCTCCGGCAGATACTGAGAAAGTGCCACGGGATCGCCAATGCCCGAAAGGCTTTCTCGTTGAAGAGATTGCGTTACATAAACTTGGATTCCGAGCATGCAGAAGATAAGCAGAATATTCCGTCGGACGTTCCCAAGGGTCACTTTCCGGTATATGTGGGACGCGAGCGCAGGCGGTTCATCATACCCATTGGGTACCTCAACCACCCTATATTCCGTTCGCTGCTACGTAGGGCCGAGGAGGAATTTGGATTCGATCACCAGATGGGTTTAATCATTCCCTGCGAAGAAGTTGCATTTGAGCATCTCAGTTTACTGATGGCGGGAAAGGATGCTGAGCCTGTCACAGCGTTCGACCTCGACCTGGAACGGCTGAGTATTGAATGAATGAATTTATTGGAGGCTCTACGGATGGCCGGGCGAATATTAAGAAACAATGATAACGTTGATCTCTGTTAGAGAAAAGTCAGTGCATAGAACCGCATCTTCTGTAATTTGTTAACAGAAGCCCGAGAGGTGAGGTCTTTAACAGACCAGGAGTTCTCTTGGAAGAAAACAAGTGCAGTTTGAGTTGCTCCAATCTGCATCCTTCTGGAATTATAAATATGGTTTTCGGGTGAAGAAGCCGAAATCTGGAACAGTAAATATGATTACTTAATAGTAATGTAATAGCAGAAACTTAGATTGGTACTATCTTCTGGAAAATGGTGTTCATGAGACTCCATTTATTCTTTTTAAGAATGTATGTAAGCCACTACAAGTACATCTCTATAATACGTGCCGGCTTTCAACTTGATTATTAATTTCTTGCCTGTAAATTGAATGCCCTTACAATAAGAGAAGAAATAAGCTTAGTGTAAATGTTTTTTAGTTTGAATTTGATTGGTGAAGAATTATTGGATTTGCAGATTTGAGTGGCTAAATTTGTATAATCTAAGTGTTTTAGTGGTTTTTCAGCAAGCTGATTCCATTTATGCATTCAAAAATGCAATTTAAACAACGTGATTTTGTCCAAATTTACATTACCCATTCCTACCAAAAAAAATCTAAAAAATAAAACGTTTATCCAACGCAGAAAAAATATTGTAGATTGCTTTATAAACTATAATACTTTTGATGGACAAGAAAATAGCATTTTTTAATAAAATTGCATATTTTAGATTCATGGATTGCATAATTAAAACTTGAAATGTTTTAGGCTCTTAAATCTAACTGAACGTGTAAATAAATTTTACAAAGATTGAAGGGCCAAATTCTACTTGAGACAAATAAGAAACCAAGAAAAAGTATGGATGTTATCCTTCTCCTAATAAAATAAAGTATTGAGAACTACAGTCTTCCGCAAGACTGTACCAGAGAACGGCATTCCGTATATCTGTCATAGCAACTTATAAGGGTCATCTTTGATGTTCTACGTTCCCAATTTAGTTAAGTTTCGGAATGAGTAAACTGGGTTGAAGTTAAATATTTTTTTAGTTGAATTAGTAATTAGTTGGTCACGTACCTGTGTGATAGGCTATACTCAAGATGATACCTAAATTTGTTAAATTTGTACAATTTAGTAATATTATCAACAATTTCAGGTGTATGAATATGCTTAGGATCGTTTAGATCTTTGATTACAACTTTGTGAGGTGAAAACTCAACAGTTTTACCTTCATCTGAATGAGTGATTTGATATATTGATAGAAGGTTGCAGGAAAGACTTGAAACACATAATACATCATTGAAATGACCATTATCTACCTGAACTATTCCAGACCCTGCAACACTAAGAGATTGTCAACTGGTAGATCCTTACATAGAAAAAGACATATTATAGCATCATATACAAGTACACATAGAGACACATGAAAGCATACACAAGAAGTGGGAAAACCATCAATGCATTTTATTAGAGAGATGAAAACTACATCTCTTTCTCCATTACATAGCCACCCACACACACACAAACACATATATGCATGTTATATAGTTATTAGTTAGTTATACATCTTAACTACTTGGTCGGTTGACTTTAATTGTCTATTCGAACAACTTTTGTATTCGACTTAGATTGTTCGATTGACGAGCCTAGTTAGCAAAGTCGACTAGCCCCTACAACATCTCCCTGCCCCCTCCCTCAATTCCTTGCTCATCCTGAGCAAGAGGGGAGTGTGGCTCTTACATTTGAATTTTTTGACAAAATACACTGGCACCCCGAAAGAGGTTTTCAGCAGTGGTTTACATCATTTTGAAATTTAGAGAGAAAATTTGGGAGTAAGAAGAAGTGAGAAGTGAGGATTCCGTGTTGGGGAGTTTCCATCCTTAGGAGATTCTTACCTAGCATTATTGCATTTGTTTTCTCGATCGTTGTTATGGTTGGTCGATTGTTTATGTTTAGGTTGTTTTTCTTGCTGGGTCTTTTCTACTTCTTCACTGGATTTCTCTAAGGGGTCTGATTCATCCGATGGTACCGTAATAGGTTGTCCAAAAGCTAAATTTTGTACAGGAATAATGTGTGTTGAACCTTGCGTTTCTATAGATGTCTCCCCTTCGGTATGCTTTGGCTTGCATGTTGTTGTGCCTAGGCCAGGATGACTCGACTGACTTTCGTTGCTGGGCTCAACTTCAAGTTGGGTCAAGTCGAGTGGATTCAATCTATACAATAGGGTTAAATCGACTATGGTGTGCTTCTTGTCAGTTCCATTTTGTAAATTTTAGTTAACATTTTTTGACCTGAGTGTGTTGCACTTCCTTGATTACTACTGTTAGGGGGGGAATCCAAAATGGTTTCCTTTGATGATACTTGGCAGTGTCCTTTTCTTGATTTTTTCTTCTATTTTTTCACCTCCTTTTCTAGGTGGCGGTGATTCCATTGTAAGGTCGACTATCCTTTCCTTGTATCTTGCTTATTTACAACATGCTTCTTACTTGGGTCGATTTTGGTGATTTGTGATCGACATGATGTAGCTGGAGTCAATCGACCTGTACTGTGTTCCTCTTGGTCGTCTAGTCTTTGTTTTCTTTTCCTCATCATCTCCATTTTCTTTTTGAGAGCTTCCTGGGTTTTTCTTTCTTTAGCCTTCTTCACATTTACAGATGCCATCAAGTCCTGAAATTGTGGTCCAATGCTCGAGTTCAAAATATTTCTTGTCACAACTTTGTGATGTCGAGTATGTTTTTCCTGTCTTAATCTTCTCAACTATTTTGTTTGTAAAGAAGATGCAATTTTCCTTTATCAGAGGGTCATCTAAGTTTAAGGAAGCATCTAACTTGAATACCTCTTTCCAAATGATGTTTATGCCCTATGGGGTTACATCCATGTCGATAGCCTCTTTTCGCCTTTATTTTCTTTCTTGTTGTTTTCTCTTAGTAGGAGTATGATTTGTTGGGATACTTGCTTCCATATCCATATTTGGAACAAATAGAATTGTACATAAGGTCACTTCTCTTTCTTGCTTCTATTCTGCATCGTTCAAGGGTGTTAAAATAGTTGAATTATCACTCAATACCTCTGATGGAATAGAAGTTTCAAACCCCAGTTGTTTGTTTAGCTCTTGAAATATTTGGGACTTCGTCGACCGGTACTCTAGTTATTTCAGTGTTGGCCCTTTGCTAAATCCACACCATATCTTGTTGGAGTCAAGGCTTAGATGGATGTGGGAACTTGGTGGAAATGATCGAAAAAATTTCTTCTCAACTCTCCACTTGTATGATACATTCTTCAATTTATTTACCCATTTTTTAAACATTGCATCGGCTAGAGGAGAGTCTATGATCCAACTGCGCCCAGATTTTTTTATATATATATTTCCATGGTCAGGATATGTCTTAAAGTGAACAAAGGTTCCCCAACATGGCTAGCTTGGCTCATGGCGAGCCATATTATCAAGGCTGGAAAATTGATAGTTCGATCGTTTTCTTGACTCTCCTTGCAATTACTTTTTATTAGTGCAGCTAAGTGGTTTTCCTAGTCGAATTGTTCCCTCTACTGAAGCATTTGTTTGATGAGTTCCAACATTGTAAGATTCACATCTGAAGCTTGACCCATGGTGGTGAAGCACAATGAGACTATCACACATGTCCATTTTCCCGGAGGTCAGTTACATTGTTGATTAATAGCCCCTTTGAATTTTTTTCCGAGGTTCCTCCTATGAGGAACTAAATTGGATAATCATTGGAATTCAGGGTTTTGGAGACAAGAGTACTTCTATGTGGGATTCTAGTGATCCTATGTATCATATCTCCAAGGATTCTGACTGGGAATTTTACCCATAAATCTTGATTTTTGTACTGACTCACCAAGAACTTTGTGGCTTCCTCATTCCATTCGTCGAAGTCTACAACCTATGGTGTGCCTAAGAAGTGTTGGATTCCTTCCCGCTCTAAGAAATCTATTTCATTCTTCCATGCATCAGCTTACATTCCCCATTTAATGAAATTTTTCCAGTGTCATGATTGTTGGACAGGCATTGTGGAAATAATATTTATGAAAATACTAAGTATGGAAGATGTGCACATAAGAAGAAGAAGAAGGAAGACAAGCAAGACTCAGAAGTGAGCAGTTGAGGCACATTCAAGAGTAGAGTACGTAGTAAGAAGAATAAAGAAAATGAATAAAGAAAGGGAATAACGCAAGAGAATAAAGCGGGTGAAAAGGAAGGATGACACCCTGACATGTTAAAGATAAAAGGCCGGGCAAAAGCAGGAAGAACAGTTCAAATAGAGTGCAAAAGCGGTATGAAGGTGTCAAAGAAGGTAAAAGATTGCAAACAACAATTCAACTTGAGTTATCATGAATTGTAATAGGGTTTTGGGATGAATAAAGTAGGGTTTTAAGCCCTAGAATTGATGTATAAATATGTAATGGGTTGGGAAGATAGGGGTTCTTTGTTTTGGGGTTCCTCTTGTTATCTTCTATTCTGGTCAAGAAGTGAGTGATAAAATGATCTGCAGAAGTAACTAGATAGTCTATGTTTGAAGGTTAACGAGATGATGTAAAGAGAGAGAGAGAGACTTGCATTGCAAAATGACTAGGCTAGGAGAAGGAAAATATACCATGATGTATCTTTTTAAGCCCAGTGCGCAAGCCTATGGCAATTCCATAAAGAATAATAAATAAGTCATTTGTTGTGGATGTAGCCCAAAGTTGGGTGAACCACGTTAACTACTGTGTTTACTATATTTTATGTGATTGATCATGGATATTGTCAGGATGCATGTTAGAATAGATTTGTTTTCTGTGTAATCATTGCGCAATAGTTACCATTGTTATAGTAATGGGTTTAGGTTGTAATCTGAAGTATAATATTAATATGAATATGAATTCACTAAGTAGCTAACAAAGAACAAAGATAGCATATTACGCATAGAACTGATAAGAAAGAATGAATGGAATGATCACCTCCAATTCCCTCATTACTACAGAATTTTGGTTCCTACAACCCCAATAGATTCCTCGAGTGATACTTCACTTGCATGTAGGTGATGTTGAAAGGGACGGTGTATGAAGGGTTTTGTTGGAAAAGATAACTCAAACCTAGGGTTTTACAACCGCGCATGCGCCAACAAATGGTTCCATTGTTGGGACCCATATTTTGTAATTGAGGGAATGTTTTTGTGGTTGGATAAGAAAAAGACCTCTGAATGTCTAGAAGGGAAGGAACGAGAGATTGCAAGGAAAGAGAATAGAAACCCCCCGATGAGCAATGAGAAATGGATGGAAAGGTATGTGTACACAAAGATACATGAAATCTTCTTTGGCGAATTTCCAGTTATCTTGACTGAGTGGTTAGAAATCTTAGCGGAGAATGCTGGAAGGTACCAAACTATAGCGCCGAGGAATTGGACTCCTGAATTGGTAAGATAGATGAATTATGTAAGTAATCAAACTACTCGCACAATGGATTTCTAGTAGGATAGTATATTAGGAGGATATATTATAGAGTTTGCAGTTGATTGTGCCTAGTCTTACATTGTTGTAGAATGAGACTTATTTAAAGCTACGCACAAAAGGTTCCTGAAATCATTGGGTATGTGGATAAATATGTTGTTGTGTGACAAGTGTGTGATGACCATGGAGTTCGAATGCTAAGGGGCTTCATGCACATAGGGGAACCATGGGATGAAAATAGGATAGTCTGAGGACATGAGAGAATGAAGGAAGAAATGGAGAAGGAAGGGAGGGACTGAGGATATAGAGAACCAAAGAAGTGGTATTAGAGGAAGAAGATGAGTTTGGAGTACTACACAATAAAAGGAGGTAAAATAGGTGAAAGATTGGGGCTAAGAAAGGAGAGTTGTGCATTGATCTAGAGTGGAGAGGACCTTGTGCAATAATCCAAATCGTGGAGATATCAAACCATAAAAGGAGAGGAAGAAGAGTTCCAATCTAGTCCTATAATAGAAGATCCATTGAGTCCTACTCAGACTGGATCTTGTCTCGAATCCATGACCCTGTGTGCGTCACCACAATATGAGATAACAATTGAAGACTTATCAAAAGAACTTATAGTTAGTAAGGGAGGACATAGTAGTAACAATCAAAGCAGTGGAAACAATGCATAGAGTCAAATTCAACCAGCATCGCCAAGAGCAGGTACTACACAGAGCAACATGGAAGGGGTAAAAAACACCCTCAGACTGCCTAAATTTCATGAAGTTGGGTCAAAGGACCCAAAACAACATTTATTTGTCTGCGAGACAATTTGGGTTACAAAGAATTTCCAATATGAGGCTGTGAATATTGCGCATTTGGAAACAACATTTAGAGGTCGTGCATTAGTCTAGTACATGAAGCTACAAAGTACCACACCTATAGGACAAGAAAGGACTTTGGCGAAAATAAGAAAAGAATTATTAAAAGATTTCAAGAAGGAAAAGTTTGAGTCGTAGTACATTACAGAGATGAAGGAAATTAAACAGGTGCAAATTGAGTTAGTATGGGATTTCAATTAAATATTCAAGGATCTAATGGGTAGACTAAATTTCCAGATCCCTAATAAAAAACATCAAGAATGGTTTTTTGCAGGAATTATACCACACATTCACATGTTGTTTATTCAACAGAAGGTTGTGTCACAACTTGAAGCTTTGTAGATTGCATTGAAATTGGAAGCATCCCCTGTAGGAGACAATGGAGGGATGACACAAGTTTAGACGCAGTTGGTTGCATTGATTATTCAACTGGAAGAACTTACAAAAGGGAAGGAGAAACAAGAACAAGCTTGGTGTACCAAGTGTAGAACCGAAACCCACCACAAGGAAGAATTCCCAGCCTTTGCACAGTATTTAGCGATTGGAGCACCAAATTGACTACTAGGAGGGGGATATTGTGAGATATGTAAGAAATGGGGACACCATATCACTGAGTTTCCATTACTGCAAAAGTATCAGAGTACACCAAGAAACTTATTTTGTAATTTTTGCAATTTTTTCGGGCACGAAGAGAAGGATTTTAGCGCATTCGATTTGATGAGGGAGCGCACTTCAAATATGAAATTGGAAGCATCCTCTGTAGGAGACAATGGAGGGATGACACAAGTTCAGACGTAGTTGGCTACATTAATGATTCAACTGGAAGAACTTACAAAAGTGAAGGAGAAACAAGAACAAGCTTGGTGTACCAAGTGTAGAACCGAAAACCACCACAAGGAAGAATGCCCATCCTTTTCACAGTATTTAGCGATTGGAGCACCAAATAGACTACCAGAAGGGGGATATTGTGAGATATGTAAGACATGGGGACACCATCTCACTGAGTTTCCATTACTGCAGAAGTATCAGAGTACACCAAGAAACTTATTTTGTAATTTTTGCAATTTCATCGGGCACGAAGAGAAGGATTTCAACGCATTCAATTTGATGAGGGAACGCACTTCAAATATCTATAGGATTCAAGAGGATAATACTATGACAGAAGGGGGTGTTCCACAATATAATAATTAGAGAGGATTTAATCAAGGTAACATAGGAAACTTTGGCAGAGGTCGAGGCAGAGGAAATTTTGGCAAAGGAGGAAGAGGGACAATAATATGTTACAATTATAATCAAATGGGACATTTAGCCCATGATTGTCTCAAACTTTGTACAACTTGCAGATACTATGGAGCACTAGACCATGCGACATAAGATTTTCCTCAACTATGTGCAAAATGGCAGGCTAGAGGGAGTCACAACCATAACTCAAATCTGAATGTATAGAATATATCAACCGAAAAATGCAACAAAGGACCAAGAATAACAATTGTTATGTGTCACGAAGGAGCTAGAACATGAGCGAATGGGATGAATGGAGGGAAGTAGATTGAGAAATGGGTAGGGAAGTCCATAAGGCCTATACCAACATTCAACCCTTATCAGGAAAAGGAAACATATCAGAGGGAAAGAAAATAGGTACTTGGACAGGATTGGAGAGAATCAACATCATCTGGGTCGCAGGTCAATGATTGCATTGGACTAGTGAAGCCAACTAGAAAGGTAATAACTCTAAGAAAATTCCTAAGAAGTTTCATATAGCTAATGAAAGATAAAAATATGTTTAACATGTATATGAGATGATTGATCACTGCACACAAGGAAGGGAAACTCCCATTACGCAGAGGGTGGTGAATTAGGCACTACGCAGGAAGAGGACCAACAAAGAATTAAAACTCACTGCGCAAATTGGGGAATACGATGTGGATAATGTTATCTTAGACTTGGGATCTAATGTGAATGTGTTACCTAAGTAGACCTGGGATATCATGGGAAAACCATGCTAGTCTGGTCTCCTATTCAGTTAAGGCTCACAAATCAGCACAAGATAGTACCGATCGGTCAATTGACAGGAGTATCAATGAACATAGATCAGGTGCACAGTGTGGAAAACTTTGAAATTATTGAAATCATGGATAATATTCAACCATATCCAACATTGATGGGACTCGAATGGGAATTTGATAATCATGAAATCATTAATCTGAAGTAGAGAGAAATGATATTTGAAGTCGGGGATTTCAACGTGACTGCACCATTCGACCCAACATAATGGAAGAGGTACATAGAGCCAACAAGAGGAAACAACATTAACAATTTGTATAACATGATTGTGCATATGGATGATTATGTTAACCCCTGTAGATGGTACGCTAAGTTGGAGAAGTATCAGTTCATGTGCATCACATTTAGAGGAAGTTTTAGAGTATTAGCAACAGAGGATGCATGAAGTATCAACTAGACTATGTGCACGCATAACTCGATCCTTTCTCTGGATTAGAATAGAGTTATGTGATCCACCCAAGTATGATGGATTGACTAATATAGGATTTTTTGTAAAGGAATTTGAGTTGCAGGTACTTGAACAACAAAGGATTTTGTCCCTAGATGTTGTCCTAAAATCAACTCCATCCAGATGGTGGGATGAAAACAAAGAGGGAATGCAATACCAATCATAGTGTAGAAGAATAATGTATGTAAGGTTTGGTATCGAGGTAGAAGATATTGAAAGAATTATACAGGGGAGAGTGACCCAACATAACATGTGGAGCAGTGCAGAAACAAATGGAGCTTGAAACCAAAGGAGGAATGGATGCACTGATTTATACATACACTGGATACAATTCTGAAAAATGGGTATTTGGAATTGGAAATATGCAGAGAAACAACAAGATGAGATGAGTTGGTTCAAAGGTTCACAGTAGCATTTACGTTTGAACACAAATCCCCCTTAATGGATGCAATTTTACAAGCTATTCATACCAATATATTTTTATAAGAAGGGTCGATGGAGGTCTTACTAGTGAGCGATGCGCACAGGGATTTATGCGGTGCGATGTATAACCTTACCGCACCGGTGCATTAAGGTTAACTGATGCACCGCCTAAAATAATAAAAACCTAAAATCCTAAAGCACTGTAAAATCATTTTTAAAACATTTGTCACTGCGGTGCGTATCCTTTATTGACATGCACCGATGCGTTACAGTAAAGGTGAAGGACCACATCAATAATTTTTTTTAAATTGATAATTACGTTACTTTGGAATTTAGGTTCTATTTTTTTATGACGGTGCGTTAGGGAATCATTAATGCACTAGTGCATAAGTTTACCAACACACCACATAAAATAATATATATGATATATGTGATGCCTCGTTTAATGTAATACCCTCGTGCGTTAAAGTTATTTCTACGCACCCCAAAAAATCAACTATATTATTTTAGGCGGTGTGTCAGTAAAATTACGCACTAGTGCATTAAATTTTACCCAACTCATCGGTCTGTTAGATTTTACAAACGCACCGCCAAAAAAAATTTAGGCATGGTGTTTCGATGCACCCTAAAAATTTTCAGGGTGCACCGTCCGCAGTGTGAGACGGATGACTCTAATGCACCGCGTGGAAAAATAAAATAAAAAACAATGGAAATTTAACTGAATTTTGAATTTTAATCCTTTAAAAGTTTAATTTACAAATAAATAAAGAGATTACCTCGACATTTCCTTGTCGAGGAGGCATGGTTTCCATGTAGTCCAAGAAACCAAATTTTCCCATCATTCGGAAAAATTTGGAAGCCACACACTGAGAAAAAAATGAAAGAAAGGAAAGAAAGGGAAGCACCGATGGCAGGGCGCTTTAGAGAGGAAAAAATTGCATCGGTGCTTGAGAGATCTACAACACTGAAGAGGGTAAATATGAATTTTACGACTGATATTTTTATTTATTTATTTAACCCTATTATGGTGAGATCAATTATTACATGCACTTGTGCATCAGTACTTAAGTAGTTCACCTAAGTAATTTTTTTTTTAAATAACCCTACCATAGTGTTCCATTTTTAGATAAATGGTGCACATTGGTGTGTCAGTATTTAAGTAGTGCACCGAAGTATATTTTTTTTTTAAATAACCCTACCATGGTGCACCATTTTTTAGAGCACTGATGAATACGTAGAAAAAAATGCACCGGTACGTTATGTATTTATAAATGCACCATAAAAAAACATCTGCTAAAACCTCCACCCGCTCACCTCCTCTGGTGTCTTCCACTATAAATGGATTTTTGGGCTATTTTTATAGGGTCTTCTACAAAAAAACTCCGCTAGAGGGTCTTTTCCTTGTAGTGTGGAGGATATGGATGGGCTATAAGCCCACCATTTACAAATTAAATGGTATAATAGTAGGTTCATTAGAGACCTTGAAGCATCTCCCATGGGAAAAGCATTGAATATGGAGAAGTTGGAAGAGTTGAGAGACTTCAATAAGAAAATAAAGGAAGAAAGTTGGTATTGGAGACATAAAACATATGGACTGGAGAAAGAGCTTTCCAAGTTCCATGACTCCTTCACCACCATGAGGGAAGAATTAGACAGAAGAATATTGAATCTCTTGTAGTTGGGGAAGAAATTCATTCATATGGATAATTTTCAAGAGGATATGTTCACCAAGGTCACTACTCACATATATCATGACTTGGCAATGAAGAAAGAGGAATTGAAGAAGCTAGAAGAAAATTTCCAAGAGACCAAGAAATCCCCTTCCATTTCCGTTGTCGAAGATAGTACCATGACATAGGAAAACATGATCAACTCACCTTCAAAAATTCTTCCTTAGGACAACTTTGGTGACTTTAAAAACAACACTAGAGGAATTTGTTTGAAGCTCATGAGGAAAATGGGCTATGATGGCCAAGGGCTAGGAAAAGAAGGCCAAGGGATTTTGACTCCCATTGTAGCTAAATAGAGACCCAAGCATGAAGTCCTAGGATTCAGCGGACAAGAAGCCAACACAATTGCAACTAAATCCACTTTCATCAAGGCAAGATGAACTAGAAAATAAGCCATGTGCAACAAGCCACTCAATTTTTTTTGTAGAATCTTGGAAGAGCACAACAAAGTGATGATTCTACCATCCATATTTTGTCCAAATCTTGGGGGACCAAGAAAAAAAGACAACAAGCATCATAAAAAACCAAAGAGGTATGACATAAATTGTTTTCTTTGCAAGAAAAGGGGTCATAAGGCTATATATTGTTGGCACTCTAGAAAGCCAAGCAACCCATGCATGAACTATTTCTAGTATTATATATTAATTGGAGATTGGGAGGCCAAATGTTGTAGGATTCACTTGGAACTCCATCCCAAGAACCAAACATCCAAGAAGAAATATTGGAGAGTCAAGGTCAACTAGAAAGAGGAGTTTTTTTCACTTGTATCCCAAGGAAAAATAGTTTTCCGATTACCTATTGCAGTAGTGAATGTAATCCACAACCATGAGAAGGAAAACAAGGTTATGCCAAAGGCAACCCTTACTCAACTCTTATATTCCATCATACAGTGGATGCATCCTTTCTTTGATATTTTCCAAAGTCTGCTTGATGATAGGAGAATAAGAATATTAAAGGAGTTGAATTTTTTGGGGACCAAAAACATGCAAATGGAGAGGCGTGATCTAAGTTGGATCCTCACTCAAAACATTTTGTAAAATTGCATTAAACTTGTACTTGAACTATTTTTATTCTATTTTGTCTTTTTTTCTGGAAAATGGTGAGTGGAAATGAACCATGTGATAGTTAGCCTTCCAAAGGTAGTACATTAAAGAATGAAGGTTGTAGCGAAGAGAGAAATGGGAGACAAGAAGAGAATTGGGGGCAACACAAACAATTGAAGGAGAAGGATAAAGAGCTCAAAGGGAAGCTTGCCTGAAGTCGATGGATGAAGGAGTTGACAATACTATCCATAATGAGAAAAAGTGTCCTGAAGCCACGTTTGTCTGCAATTTTGGTCTTCTTGTGAGTAACAATGCATAAGATTTTTTATCGTGCATAGCTCACCCCTCTTTGTAATGGATTTTTTGAACATAATAAAATAGTTCATTGAGTTATGGTTGCACATTAATGTATGTTCACTAATTAGCTTACATCTGTTGAGAATTTATCCAGCTAAAGACTCAGTAATTTTCTCTATGAGAGTTTAGTTTTCACAAGACATTGGTTAATGGTGAAAAAACAAACCTAATAGCTCTTTGTTTACCATCATCCAATTGATTCCATATCTTGGAAATGGAAGGTCCCCCTTGAGAGTTGTTGCTACTTACTAGGTAGTTTCTAATCCTATAATTATAGTTGTTGAGAATTTTTTTTCTCACTCGTAGCTATTCGTTTGCTAGTTACACTCTCCTTAAAACCCACTCTCTAAACCTCACTTCTAGGTGTCCCATGAATTGTTCTCTTGTTGTCCACAATTCCCACACCCTAGACATTATCTCTAGGCATTCCAAGAATCATTGGTTGATATCCTCAAGTTCCCATGGCCAATATGTTCTCCTTAGGTGTCTAGACCATCAATGGTTTGTTGGATGCCCATGCTATGTACAGTCTCTTTCAACATCCCATCCCTCACTAGCTTTGAATTTGAGTTGTGCATGTGTCATTAGCCTCTAACTAGGCATCCAACTCTTCATTGGTGTCCCTCCTCTAATGCCACGCATCACATGTGATTCTTGGGAATTCAAATTTTGGATGGATGGTGTAGTGATGCTTTTCTCCAGGCTGCAGGCAATATTTCATTCCTAAGTGAGAGTTGACAACACCATTGGACCATACAATCGATTAAACAAAAATAAAGGTGTGCACGATATTTAACAAGATCTTGTGTGAGTATATCTCATTCATCAATTTCATTTTCCCTTGTGCTTAGCAACTCAAATGATTGGTGAATAGTTGAGTCATCTGGACCCATTTCTCCATGAAATATTAATCTAATTTAGTATAACAACTTTTCTTATTGTGAATAAATTTTCAGTTGTCTTATGATGAAAGATTGGATGAAGACACAATTAGAATTTAATTGGTTTCCATGTTGAGGAGATGGACGAGCTATGATCCCACCATTTATGGATCAGAAGTACTCATTAAGGAGGTTCAAAAATTAAAATATCAAAATAATAACAAAGGGAAGTGGGAAAAAGATGAGTCAAAAGAAGAATTGAAAAAAAAAGGATGAAGAAAGATGTGGATTACAAAACAATAATTAGAAAATATTGGATGAGGTTAAAATATTGAAACAGGAAAAGAAGAATTTTGAAAATAAAAAAATAGAATTATCACAAGATCTAGAGCTAGAATAAACTACTCCAATGATAGCTTGTCTTATACATTGAGTGTATTGTAAAACTAGGTTCCCCCTCGAAGTGGATTTTTATTCAGTTATTTTTTATTAGTATCAAAGAATTGGTTCATAACAAAAGAAGAGTTCCCTTATATTCTTCAAATTTTCCAAAAGGACAAAAATCGAAGGCCTAATAGCCTCCATGTAGATTTTTTTTAGGATGCTTTGATTTTCTAGGAAAATATTTATCGAGGGTGGTAGAGGCCAGAAAAACTATGAGGAAAATGCTAGGAGCATTCAACAATACATACCTTTCTCTAATTCACAAGGATCGAAATCCAACATCCTTTTGGAAATTCAAGTTAATCTCTTTATCCAATTGTATATAAAGAATCACCTCCAAGGTAATTGCAAGAAGATTAAAAAGGATCATATCAAGTAAAACCTATGAAGAATACTTTGGGTTTCTCGAGGGAAGAAAAATTAATGAGCAAGTAGGGGTTGCTCAAGAAGGACTCCATTCAATTAAAATTAGGAATCAAAGATAAATGGTGGTCAAGGTGGATCTTTCCAAATGTTATGACAAGGTAAGCTAGTTATATCTCAAACTAATGCTCATTCATCTCGGCTTCTATCATCAATTTGTGGTATGGGAAATGAATTACATTACTTTTCCATGTTTTGTTGTCTTGATAAATGGGGAAACATCCCCCTTGTTTATGCCTAGAAGAGGCCTTAGATAGGGGTGTCATATATCCCCTCTCCTTTTTCCTTGTAATTGTTGAATGATTGGGTAGGATTATAAAAGAGGTCGTTGAAAATGGTAGTTTCAAGGTGGTTTCAAGGGAGTTCAAATATTAACTTCATGCAATATTATTCACTTAGTGTTGGTTGATGACATCTTGATTTGATTCTCCGCGATGGATGTAGAAGGGCTATTAACTTTAGAGATATCATGGAATT
>SNQJ01S0010129.1:151673-190841 GCA_010110895.2 Picea sitchensis
CTAGAAACAAGAATAACGATTTTGCTGCAACATTGTACATTGGTATTGCTATGCTTTATCTACATTACTAATAGAATTGAATGTTGGTTTGAAACTGTGTAATCCATTTTTTGTTTGCATAAAAAGCTGGTGGATTCACACAGTACATTGGCATATAATTGTTAGATGTTCCATCTTAGAAAATACAAGCTAAGTAAACACAATATCAAGGAAGTACGAGAGCATCGAACCATGCCAATTAGAACATGCATTAAACCCAAAAAAGAGGCAGCAACGAAGAGTCGAAGGCAAATATTTTTTAATAGAAAATCCATTTAAAAAAATAAGAAAAACACCAAGTATTGTACATATATCCTTATAAATTGGACCTAGTTCTTTGGGCCAAAACATTGAAGTTATTTGTGACAAACACAGGCACGGGATCCGTAGTATGTAAGATCCTTGCAATTTTCTCCTCGATGAATCATCATGTGCTGAAATTGATATTTTTCACAAGATTCCCCTGAGGAATAAGACGAAAATGGTTGCAGGGTAAGTGGAATAGCCCTTAGCTGAAACTGCCTCTGCATATTCCAAAAACATTCAGTGGCACAGCGTGCACATGCAATTCCAGAGGCCCAAATTAGTCCATTTTGGGCATAAGGAGATGACTAGTAGGAAAATTCCTTACAACAACGAGAGTTTTGGACCTGATTCCTAAAGATGTTAATCAATATTTTTTTGTCTTTAAATATATCTCTAGGAGAATCAACATATCATTATTTTACAGTGAAACTCTTCTACCCAGAACATACTAATTTGGAACTCTAGAATTCCTACTTTCGCGTTGCAAAGTGGTTGTTGCGTTCACCATCAGTTTCTTTTCTGAAACTCCTTTTGGTGTTGTCATGACCATCATCACCGAGCTAGGAAGTTCCATTTGTTATGGTTGATTTCAATTTGGGCATAGGAGTGGGAATATTTTTTGCATTGCCATCATCCATTGTCGTATCATCGTCCATCATATCATCTTCTTCCGGCTTAGAATTCATGGCATCAACTTCTGCGACAACCATGAATGAAACTGGTCAGGTTCTCTGAGTAGCCAGCGTTGCCATGAAATTTTTTGGCTTGAAATATATCTCTCAGTGTACCAAGGGACCATCTCCTTTTGTGCTCCTGGGTAGAGGGAGATGAATAGTAAGAATATGCCTTGGAATAGTAGAACCTCTGGCCATTATGCCCCAATGTGTTTACTATGTGTGGAGAGAACAACTGCCAGAAGTAATTAAGAATTTCCATTTGCTTGAGACGATGTTTGAAATGAAATATTGCATCGCCTTTGAAATGAATACTTGGAAAGGATAGGATACTTGTGCACAAATCTTAGTTTAATTCCTAGTATTGACAAATCTTCTTTGGATTTTCGGACATTAATGACAATCTTAACGGTTCTTGCATGATAGATACTATCATTAAAGCTTAATTATTTGATATCTGGAAACAAGTACGAAGGAAGTAGTGATGGTGAAACCGATTCCAAGAAATACCAAAGTATGGAAAGCGGTCGGGCGGGTTACAAAAGAAAAATGGCAGAAGATATACCCAGGAGACGTGAAGGGCCGATGGTCATATTGCATCTCAGTGACAGATATCGGTCGTCAATTTGTATGTTGGGGAATTTGTAAATTGACAAGTGAACCTATGGGCTGGCTGGCTCAAGATTGCACTTTCATTGTTCTGTGTCGTCCAAATAGCACTCGGAGTTCCACAGTATAAAGATTGAGAGATGGAATCGAGGGTTGGTGGGTTCAAGATTGTCATTGTTTATGGATGTCAATCCCTATCAACTATCTAACATATCTAAAAACATTATTTTCAATACTAAATTATTAATATTACATATTGATATTGCATAATTTTATTAGACGAGAAAGTTTGTACAATCTGGTCGGGCGAGTTATTTAAAAGTTTTGCGACAAATGAACAATACATAGTAAACATTTAATTTTATAAAGTATGGACATGAGATTTTTTAGAGCATATGTAGATCCCTCATTCCATACTTAGGCACTTTTTCGATTGCGGGTTCTCGGCCTGGCGGGCTAAAAAATTGAGCCTCTATTGTTCCGTGTCCTACAAATAGCACCTACACTTCCGTGATATACAAATTGACAGGCGGACTTGTGGGTTGGTTGGTTTAACGTTGCACTTTTATTGTCTAGTAGCGATTCCGTATTAATTCCATATTTAGCCACTTTTTTGGATCGGGGGCTCTCAGGCAAAAAATTGGGCATCTATTGTTCTATGCTCTACAAATAGCACCCACAATTCCGCAAAATACAAATTCACAAGCGGACCTGCGGTAAATTATTACTGTTAAATATTGATATTGCATAATTTAATTAGATGAGAAAGTTTGTACAATCTGGTTAGCCGAGTGATATAAAAGTATTCCGACAAACGAGCAATACATAGTAGACATGTAATTTTATAAAGTATGGACATGATATTTTATAGAACATATGTGAATCCCTCATTCCATAATTGGGCACTTTTTGGATCGTGAGTTCATGGCCTAGTGGGCTGAAAATTGAGTATCTATTGTTTCGTGTCCTACAAATAGCAACTACACTTTCGCAATATACAAATTGACACGCAGACTTGCGAAGATGAATCTCTCTATAAAGTATGGACATGAGATTTTATAGAGCACATGCAGATCCCTCATTCCATACTCAGACACTTTTTGGATTGCGGGTTCGTGGCCTGGTGGGTTGAAAATAGAGTCTCTATTGTTCTGTGTCCTACAAATAGCACCCAGACTTCCGCGATATACAAATTGAAAGGAGGACCTATGGGCTGCTTGTCTGAACATTTCATTTTTATTGTTCTAGAACATATGTGGATCCCTCATTCCATACTTCGACACTTTTTGGATAGTGGGTTCGCGGCATGGTGGGCTGAAAATTGAGTATCTATTGTTCTGTGTCCTACAAATAGCACCTAGACTTCCACGATATACAAATTGACAGGCGGACTTGTGGACATGAGTCTTTAGATAAAGTATGGACATGATATTTTATAGAGCATATGCGGATCCCTCATTCCATACGTAGGCACTTTTTGGATTGCGGGTTTGTGGCCTGGCGGGCTGAAAATAGAGTCCCTATTGTTTAGTGTTCTACAAATAGCACCCAGACTTCCATGATATAAAGTATGGACATGAGTCTCTATATAAAGTATGGACATGATATTTTATAGAGCATATGCAGATCCCTCATTCCATACTTAGGTACTTTTTGGATCGCGGGTTCGCGGCCTGGCGGGCTGAAAATAGAGTCCCTATTGTTCTGTGTCTTACAAATAGCACCCAGACTTCCGTGATATACAAATTTACAGGAGAACTTGTGGGTTGCTTCACTGAACATTGCATTTTTATTGTTCTGTAGCGATCCCATATTAATTCCATATTTAGCCACTTTTTTGATTGGGAGCTCTCGGGCTGGCTCGTTGAACATTGCACTTTCATTGTTCCATGTCCTCCAAATAGCACTTGGACTTCCGAGATATGCAGATTGACATATGGACTCGAGGGCCGTCAGGTTCAAATTTTCCATTGTTTACCAATGACAATCCCTATAAACTATTCAACATATCAAAATACATTATTTTCAATACTAAATTATTAATATTACATATTGATATTGCAGAATTTAAGTAGAGGACAAAGTAGGTCCATTTTGATGGACCGACTGATATAAAAGTTTTCCGACAAACGAGCAATACATAGTAAACACATGTACTTTTATAAAGTATGGACATGAGATTTTATAGAGCATATGTGGATTCCTTATTCCATACTTAGGCACTTTTTGGATCGCGGGTTTGCAACCTGGCGGGCTGAAAATTGAGGTTTTATTGTTATGTGCCCTACAAATAGCACCCATAATTCCACGATATACAAATTGACAGGCGGACTCGGGCTGGTTGGTTGAACATTGAACTTTTATTGTTCTGTAGCGATCCCATATGAATTCCATATTTAGCCATTTTTTTTAATCGGGGGCTCTGGGGCTGGCGGGCTGAAAATTGGGCCTCTATTGTTTTGCGCTGTACAAACACCACCCATAATTCCATGATATACAAATTGACAAGTGGACCTGCAGGCTGGCTGGCTCAACATTGCAGTTTCATTGTTCTGTGTCCTCCAAATAGCACTTGGATTTCCACAATATACAGATTGACAGATGGACTTGAGGGCTAGCAGGTTCAAGTTTGTCATTGTTTACAGATGCTAATCCATATCAACTATCTAACATATCTAAAAACATTGTTTTCAATACTAAATTATTAATATTAAATTTTGATATTGTAGAATTTAATTAGACGAGAAAGTTTGTACAATCTGGTCGCGCAACTGATATAAAAGTTTTCCAACAAACGAGCAATAAATAGTAAACATGTACTTTTAGAAAGTATGGAGAAGAGATTTTATAGAGCATATGCGGATCTCTCATTCCATATTTAGCCAGTTTTCTTGATCAGGGACTCTCGGACTGACTGGCTAAACATTGCACTTTCATTGTTCCGTGTCCTCCGAATAACACTCGGACTTCAGCGATATGTAGATTGACAGATGGACTCGAGGACTGGCGGGTTCAAATTTTCCATTCTTTACAGATGGCAAACCCTATCAACTATCTAACATATCTAAAAACATTATTTTCAATACTAAATTATTAATATTACATATTGATATTGCATAATTTAAGTAGACGATCACAAAGTTTGTCCATTTTGGTGGACCGACTAATATAAAAATTTTCTGACAAACGAGAAATACATAGTAAACATGTACTTTTATAAAGTATGGACATGAGATTTTATACATCATATGCGTATTCATTATTCCATACTTTGACACTTTTTGGATCGCGGGTTCGCGGCCTGGCGAGCTAAAAATTGAGGTTTTATTGTTTTGTTCCCTACAAATAGCACCCAAACTTACGCGATATACAAATTGACAGGTGGACTCATGCTATTTGGCTGAACATTGCACTTTTATTGTCCCGTAGCGATCCCGTATGAATTCAATATTTAGCCATTTTTTTTTATCGGGGGCTTTGGGGCTGGCGGGCTGAAAATTGGACCTCTATTGTTTCGCGTTGTACAAATACCACTCAAAATTCCACGATATACAAATTGAGAAGTGGACCCGCGATCTGGCTTGCTTGACATTGCAGTTTCATTGTTCCATGTCCTCCAAATAGTACTCAGAGTTCTGCAATATACACATTGATAGACGGACTTGAGGGCTGGTGGGTTTAAGTTTGCCATTGTTTACAGATGCTAATCCCTATCAACTATCTAACATATCTAAAAACATTATTTTCAATACTAAATTATTAATATTAAATTTTGATATTGCAGAATTTAATTAGACGAGAAAGTTTGTACAATCTGGTCAGGCGACAGATATAAAAGTTTTCCGACAAACGAGCAATACATAGTAAACATGTACTTTTAGAAAGTATGGACAAGAGATTTTATAGAGCATATGTGAATCCCTCATTCCATACTTGGGCACTTTTGGATCGCGGGTTATCAGTTTGGTGGGCTAAAATCTCAGCATCTTTTGTTCCGTGTTCTGCAAATATCACCCAGACTTCCGCGATATACAAATTGACAGGCGGAATTGCGGACTCCACATATGGCAAGTTCAAGATTGCAATTGTTTAGGGATTCTCACCCTATCTAACTTTATCTAAAACATTATTTTCAAATACTAAATTATTAATATTAACTATTGATATTGTACAAGTGAATTACATTAAATTATTAAAGGATGTTAAATCGCTTATTTTTAAAAAGATGAAGGAAACAAAAGAAAGTTTTTTTTAAATTCTATCACCGCAATAACAACAAGGACCAATTTCAATTTTAAGGCCCTCTTGTTCATATGATAGCACAATTGCACTCTGCATAGTATATATTCGTTGATTTCAAATTATTCCAGGATATTAATTTTACCAAGTTCATCGAATAAGCAAAAATGCCAAAACAACGACCAATTTGAATTTTAAGAGTCTCTTGTTGCTATGATAGGACAGTTGCACTTCGCACATTATATATTCTTTGATTTCAAATTATTTCAGAACAATAATTTGACCAAGTTCATCGATCAAGGAAATCTACTAAAGCAAGCCACATAGTACATTTGCGTCACAGCGCCATAGAAATTATCAGGCGGATCTGCGGGCCAACTGGCTAAAAAATTCAATTATATTGTTTCGTGTCCTCCAAAGAACAGTTGGAGTTCTAAGGTATACAAATTGATAGACAAAGAAGATAACCAAGAACCAACCATACTTTAAACATGCCGCAAGCAAGTTCCCAGAAGGTCCCATAGAGCAGAACCCATCGACCTTTGCACCAAACAATTTGATATACAAAGAAAAGACATTGTCACATTCGTTTTCTCTTGCATCTGGTATATGTTCCCAGTAGAAAATAACTGGGGCCATGCGATATATGGGGATTATAGAGATATGGGCCAAGTCCAACGAACATTCATAAGCCAAAGTTTGATATATATATATTCCCCTTCTTCAGCCAATATGAAAATTGCGTTGTCCTCATTTAATGTGAATTTATTGTGTATCTGAAGTTGTCGCAACATGTAGACACTGCTTGTGTTTTTTCTGTAGATACGTTTCATACGAAAACTCTGCCAACTCAGGAAGCACATTTTGTAACAAAGGTTGCCTAACTGTACAATGCACGGTTGTGTTACCCACGGTTCGGATAACAACATTGATGCAATGTCCATATATATATGGAAATTTTTCACCACATCGCAGACAATCAATCGTATCATCACTTATCAAAGCGGAGGCAGAAGCAGCGGAGTTGCATTTTGCACATACAGGCTCAAAGGGGGTCGAGTACACATTGGCTTCAACTAAAAGACCTTCAACCTGGGAATGCTAGCAAAGGGATTAATACATTGAACAATATAATACATAATTGCAACCCCCCCTCCCCTTTTAAAAAATAAATAAATTAAACAGGCGCAGAAATTTGTTGAAGGTTATTTCTATAAGTAAAGTGAGGATGATTTTGTGGATGTATACGCACAACAGTTGTAGATATAGCTAGTTTCTTCAGATCCTCTACTATATCTACTTGCAACTCTGTTACAAACGTTGCCTGGGTTATTTGAAAGATCCTTTCTCTAGCATCCCTCTTCTTTGTTATATTTTTGAACAACATAAGTGGAATATGCCCTCTATGCAATTGTTGTTCCATTGACAAAAACAAATCTGAATACATATCGAAAAATTGTAGCTGCAACATGGAACAGTGCAATATTTGTGTAACTTATCTGACATACATGCAAATGTGAAAGTAAAGGACAAAACTGAATATGATAAGCGGTACCATTGCCTTGTCGTTGTCCAAGTCTCCATCCTTTATATGGAGAATGTGTTGCGAGCCAAATTTTCTCGCCAGTGTGACAACAACCCCAATCATTTCTATTGGGTAAATATCAATGCTCTATGCAAGCTGGATGATAGTCGAGTCCGAGACGAAACGATATTCTGAACAAATAGAGGGAATTTTTTCCAAAATGCTTGTTTCGTTGAGCGAAAAAAATTGATCGCAATCACCACAGTCATATACTGTTTTGGGCAATATATTAAAATTTGTAATGGATATGCCATTATGCGGTAATATCCTTTTTGCATGTTTCTGGACAAGTTGTGGAGGAACAGTCAGTGTCACTGTCATCATGGCGTACTTGTCTGTCATGTTGGCACGCATAATGGATCTACTTTTGTTTGACTTGTCCAAGTAGGTGCTATAGACAACCATTATGTCCCCGAAAAACACTTGTCCAGTTTGGTGGTTGTTTAAGCCCTCTATTGACAGTACATTGGATGTCACAACTCTAGACCTGATGACATTTTTTGAACAGGAAAACTAAAGTGAATGGTAGTGTGCTACAAGTACACGCATATGTTTGATGAACTATGGGGCCAGAGTTTCGCAACCACACCTCTTAGTCTGCGAAACATGCATCACGTTTGACGTCTCGCTTGTACTTGTTGATACTTCTTGTGAGCTACAAACCATGTATTACAGATGACATCATTATATCCGCCATGCCATAGATGAATATATAGCCTAGGAATTATTTTTAGTAAACATAGTAAGAGCAGAGCGTATGCATATTTACCTTTGGCCTTGTCGGTCTGTTAATGTCTGGTATGACTGACTCCTCATGCCCGTGTCACTAGTCCAACTTTTTCTGATGCAAGCATGTGCAGATGAACATCAGGACTAAACAAGCATATACATTGTATATTTTCCATCAGAAGGAACAAATAACCATAAAACTGTATGCATCTGAATTTTTTAACTGGACAAATGTTTAAGAGTAAATAGGGCGTGAGCGCGAGGCACCATGGACAATCTGTATATCACGAACCACCGAAATCCAGGGGAGCAATCTTCAACCTACCAGGTTGGCACCCGCAATTGAGAAAGTGGATAATTATGGAATAAGGTAGAAGAAGGACCACATATGTCAATTCGTTAGTCCGCCAACCGACACACGAAGGAATTTTCGGAAAGCACACTAGGCAAATGAATTAGAAAACAAAAGGGATAATAGAAAATGGAAAAAGTAGAAATAGGGAACGCAGAAAGGCCCATTACTGTGAAGTGATCTTTTTCAAGTCTAATATTATATGCCCCCACCCAATTTGTATATTTAATTTACCAGCACACTTGGTATACCTTTTAGAAGATTGTACCATAGAACCAACTGTTGTTGCACAAAACAATTCATCTCCCTATCCAAGCAACCTGTTTATTCCAAGGCAGCAACGTCGAAGAAGCAATGGACACGAAGGAAAGTTAGTATGAAGACATGCATCTAAAAGAAAGAGAAACAGGTCTATTTACTTTCTAAAGAGTCATTCGTCCTATCCAGCCATTATGTTTGTTTAAATGCAGTAATGCAACGCAAACACAACAGACATGAATTAGATTAGTATGTGAAAGGAACGCATGTAACCAAGATAACTTACCATGTAGGAAGGCACACAACTAGTTTAACACATATAAAGACCATAAATGAAATACAAAATAGTGCAATATGAAACAACAGTACAAGCATGCACCTTTCTATATCCTCTTCAGCTATCCTCTTCAGCCAATGCAATCAAGACTCCCTCGTTTTCTCTAGCTACTCTGTTTGTTTGAATGTGGGAACACATGAAATTCAATGAACATCAATGGAAGTTGTTATTCACCGGAGAACAAGAAATATGTACATACAACAAAATTGACTCAACGAACAATCTAGAAAGGAAGAAACATGAACCTTTGCACTTCTCTATCCATGGCTGTAAACATGTAGATTTTTTTCCTTGCCCAAAATATATTACAAGGCACAAAATATCATGCAATTGCATGGTTGCAGCTAAACGATTTATGATTTTCCATGGAAATTTATCTAGATATGCCCTTTAACCATTTTCTTTATCCTTTACACAAACTGTTGTGCCCACAATACAAGTTCTCAGTTTTCCGTGGCTAACTACCGAGACATGCTTCTAGACATCAAAATATAATCTTGCAAAATCTTTGTTGCACATATCATATCTCAAGCGCAACACAAATTGTATCGTGCGCACATCAGTTTGTGTAGAGGAGAAAGAACATGTAATTCCATATCTGCACATCTGACCATACATGGTTTATAAATGTAGCCTGCATACATATGCTTTATTCTAACAAAAAAACAACGGATATTGTAACTTCACATGTAATCCTCGAACAATTTTGGATGCAACTATTTTCTTTCATGGCAGACTAGAGCACCAACAAAATATCACAGAATAAAAGATATCGGCCTCGACAGACATGGAAAATAACACAACTACATGTCTACTTGTGGGTGTAGGGGTTGAACACCGTAAAGCACCCCCAAAAAACAATAATAATCCCAAAAAAAAGAAAAAAAAAACTCCAACCACTGTCGCTGCACCCCAACCCTGTAAGGCCGAATCAAACAAAATAAAACAGTAAGAACCAAACCAACGAGAAAGCATGATTAGGGAAAAATGCACCCCCAGGGCCCCAAAGCACAAACCCCAGCCAAACAAACAGAACCAACAACCCATGAACCAACGAACCAGCAAGAACCACCGAGCCAGTGAACAACATATGTATCTCCAATGATTACAAAACTGCAGCCCAAGAAAAGAAGGAATCAGAAACATACAAGGAACATGTGACTACAAATAAGAAACCGACAAACCAGCGAAGAAGAAGCACTCATAGAACTAGTAAAAAATGTATGTAGCTTCAGTGGCAGAACAAGGATGAAACATACAATGGCTATTGAACTAGCGATGGACAAACAAGACTATGCAAATTCACTGTAACTGTATAGAAACTTTTGAGGAAAAATGTACTCCGAGAAGCGTATTTACATAAACATTTAAGACTGTCAGGCTGTCTAAGGACCTCGCGGTATGCAAACATTTAATTTTTCAGGGGTGTTGGAGGATGTCACGTCATGTAAACATTTACGTTGTCAAGCCTATTGAGGTATCTCAGAATAAGTGTCAATACATTTCAACAAATATACATCCGCCAAAGACGCTATAAACTTTGGAATTCTCAATCACTACAAAGCTTGGATATAAAAATATTTCAATATGCTTAGTACATATCAAAACATACGGATATATTCGGCTAGCAGAAAATGCTAATACAAACATTCAAACTAATGCTAGCATTAATCGACCTTCAAGCAATATAAAGGAAAAATATATGATTAAAAAATATTGTCTACGACAAAAAGTTTGGATATGTTGCCATATAGTACATTGGGAATAGCGAAGCCAACAATAAGACCTACAATCTCTTATCCAATCAGATCAGTACATATGTGTTACTTTTTGTTATATAAAAATATATGCTTTTAATTCCATAGCTCCAACAATAGGTATTGTGCAAATATTTTGGGTCAAAGGACAAACTAATATGTAGTCAAGACATTATAGATCGCTATAGTCCCTCTATGCCTACGACAAGGACTAATAAAGTATTGTGAACTACAGTCTTCTGCAAGAATGTACGAGAGAACAAATTTCAGTATATCTATCATAGAAACTTATAAGGGCCATTTTTTATGTTATACGTTGCCAATTTAATTAAGTTTCATTAAGTTTCTAAATGAGTAAACTGGGTTGAAGTTTAATATTTTTTTTTATTAGTTGAATTAGCAATTATTTGGGCACTTGCTTGTGTGATAGGGTATTGAGAACTATCCAAAATTACAGTCTTTGTCTTTCCCCAATGAAAGATAGTTTAGATGACCAAAATCTTATAGAAAGGATGATACCCAAAGTTGTCAAACTTGTACAACTTGGTAATATCATCAACAATTTCAGTTGCATGAATATGCTTAGGATCTTTTAGTTTTTTTATTACAACTTTGTGAGGTCAAAACTCTACGGTTTTACCTTCATCTGAATGAGTGATTTGATATATTGATAGAAGGTTGTAGGAAAGACTTGGAACACATAATACATCATTGAAATGACCATTATCTACCTGAACTATTCCAGACATGCAACACTAAGAGATTGTCGTAGTCTAGGGGAAAAATGAGAAGTTATTGGTAGATCCTTACATAGAGAAAGACATATTATAGCATCATATACAAGTACACAAAGAGACACATGAAATCATACACAAGAAGTGGGAGAACTATAAATGCATTTTATTAGAGAGATGAAAACTACATCTCTTTCTCCATTACATAGCCACCCACCCACACACACACACATATGCATGTTATACAGTTATTAGTTAGTTATACATATTAATTACCTGGTCGGTCGAATCTAACTGTCTGTTCGACCAACTTCAATCGATTTTTGTAGTTGACTTGTATTGTTCGATTGACAGGTCTAGTTAGCAGAGCCGACTAGCCCCTACAACATCTCCCCCCTCCCTCAATTCCTTGCTCATCCTGAGCAAGAGGGGAGTGTCGCTCTTACATTTGATTTTTTTGACAAAATACATTAGCGCCCCCAAAGAGGTTTTCACCAGTGGTTTACATCATTTTGAAATTTAGAGAGAATATTTTGGAGTGAGAAGAAGTGAGAAGTGAAGATTCTTTGTTGGGGAGTTTCCATCCTTATGAGATTCTTTCCTAGCATTATTTCATTCATTTGCTCGATCATTGTTATGGTTGGTTGAATGTTCATGTTTAGGTTGTTTGTCTTGCTGATTATTTTCTACTTCTTCATTGGATTTTCCTAGGGGGTTTGATTCATCCGATGGTACCGTAATAGGTTGTGCATTAGCTAAATTTTGTACAAGAATAGTGTGTGTTGAACCTTGCGTGTGTATAGATGTCTCCCCTTTCGTATGCTTTATCTTGAATGTTGTTGTTCCTAGGCCAGGATGACCTGACTGACTTTCTTTGCTAGGCTCAAATTTAGGTTGGGTCAAGTCGAGTGCATTCGATCTATACAATGGGGTTGACTCGATTGTGGTGTGCTTCTTTGCAGTTCCATTTTGTAAATTTTGGTTAACATTTTTCAACCTGAGTGCGCTGCACTTCCTTGATTACTATTGTTAGGGGGGAATACAGAATGGTTTCGTTTGATGATTCTTGGCAATGCCCTTTTCTTGATTTCTTCTTCTATTTTTTCACCTCCTTTTCTTCTCTTGTTTCTTTGATGATCGGTGTAGCCTTAGGTGGCAGTGATTCCCTTGTAAGGTCGACTATTCTTTCCTTTGTATGTTTCTTATTTACAACATGCTTCTTAATTGGGTCGAGTTCAGTGATTTGTTATTGACATTATATAGTTGGAGTCAATCAACCAGTACTATGTTCCTCTTGGTCATCTAGTCTTTGTTTATTCTGCCTCCTCATCTCCTTTTTCTTGTTGAGAGCTTCCTAGGTTTTTCTTTCTTTATCCTTATTCAAATTTACAAATTCCATCAACTCCTGAAATTGTGGTCCAATGCTCGACTTCAGAATATTTCTTGTCACATCTTTGTCATGTCGAGTATGTTTTTCCTGTCTTAATATTCTCGACTATCTTGTTTGTAAAGAAGATGAAATTTTCCTTTATCAGAGGGTCATCTAAGTTTAAGGCACCATATGACTTGAAAAATTCTTTCCAAATTATGTTTACGCCCTATGGGGTTACATCCATGTCGATATCCTCTTTTCTCCTTTATTCTCTTTCTTGTTGTTTTCTCTTAGTAGGAGTATGATTTGCTGGAATACTTGCTTCCATATCTAGATTTGGAACAAATGGAATTGTACATAAGGTCGTTTCTCTTTCTTGATTCTATTCTGCATCAGTCAAGGGTATTAAAATGGTTGAACTATCACTCAATACCTATGATGGAATAGAAGTTTTAAACCCCAGTTGTTTGTCGAGCTCCTGAAATATTTGGGACTTCATCGACTGATACTCTAGTTCTTTTGGTGATGTCCCTCTACTGAATCCACACCATAGCTTGATGGAGTCAAGGATTAGATTGATGTGGGAACTTGGTGGCAATGCCAGACAAAATTTATTCTCAACTCTCCACTTGTGTGATACATTCTTGAAGTTATTTACCGATTTTTTAAACATTATGTCGGCTAGAGGGTAGTCTATGATATGACTGCACTCGGGAAAAACTTTTGTAGTTGTCCATGGTTGGGATATGTCTTAAAGTGAATGAAGGTTCCCCGACATGGCTCACTTGGCTCATGTCAAGACATATTATCAAGGATGGAAACTTGATAGTCTGATCATTTTCTTGACATTCCTTGCAATTACTTTTGATTAGTGTAGCTAAGTGGTTTTCCTAGTCGAATTGTGCCCTCTACTGAAGTATTTGTTTGATGAGTTCCAACATTGTAAGATTCACATTTGAAGCTTGAATCGCGATGGTGAAGCACAATGAGACTATCAAACATTTCCATTTTTCTCGGAGGTCAGTTACTTTATTGATTAATAGGCCCTTTGAATTTTATGCTGAGGTTCCTCCTATGAGGAACTAAATTGAACAATCATTGGAATTTAGGGTTTTGGGGACAGGATGATCTTGATTATTTTCGACACGAAATGAGAGCGGAGATATAATAAAGAAATATACAGAGATATCTCAGATATATAAAAATATAAAATAAATGTATTAGAGATGAAATCATAAACACAAAGATACAGTAATACAATTTCTATTAATGAGCGAAAATGTACAAAGACTGTAAAAATACAGAGTGAAAGACTAGCTAGAATGGTGGTAGCTTATCTCTAAGAAGAGATGTGACAGATACTCTCATTTGAAAGAAGATGATTTTACAATGAGGCTCTAAAGGCCTTTTTATCATAAATAAAATCCAAAACCCTAACCTCGGAAGATGAAAAGCCAACAGTTTTGTGGACCCCATTTTGGGTAGTTTGGTGTATCAACTTCCCGACAGCGTAACTTTGGCATACGATCTTTGTTTGGCGCGCACAATATATCGTTGAAAAGGTATCGTCAAGGAGATTCATTTTGGTGGATAAATCAGAGCCTTCGACTATCATTGAGAAGCTTGATCCCGAAAAGCCTTCATTTAGGGCGAAATAGTAAATTTCCAAAATTGCCAGAAAATTGTTTTGAGCCAGCTGGGAAAGGTGGGTGGCCAGTAATATCCACCTGGATCAATCCTCCCTCCTTAGGAAGCAATGCTATCCATTTCATTAAGTTCCCTGGGGAGAGGGGAAAGAGTTTGTTGAATCTGCATCTTGATGATATGCTTGCCTTGTTGGAGAAGTTGTGTTGCTTATCTTTTTGAAGGTTTTCACAAACCTGTGGTTGGAAGGGTTGGACCATTTTAACTAGTATGGCTACATGAAATTTCTATGTGTAAAAGTAATATTTTCGCTTTTTTGCAGTCTTGTCGACCTGCTTCTGTTGGATAGAAGGTGCTCGGGCCAAGGCTACAGTGGTTGCAGTATCCTTTTGTTCACCTTTTGAACAGATTGTGAAGAATCTAAATTTTGTAGTATGAGATACTACCTTGCGACACTATTTAGGTGGGACAGTAGTCAGAACCACCTCTGGTATCCTGCAGAGATGACCCCCTAGAGTAACAATGACACTATGAGGTTGAGACTCATAGATAGAATGACGCTTCCACATATATGGCTGGCCCAAGAGAAGATCACATACATTCAGTGGGGAAACATCACATAATACCTCATCCTTGAAGGGTTGGATTCCATATGAAAATTGGAATTGTTGGTTGACACGAAGATCTCGTCCCTGGCGAAGCCACCCGATGTTGTATGGTTGCGGGTGTGGTGTTGTCGACAATCCCAACTATTTGACGACCTTTTCTCATATGAGGTTCTTGTGGCTTCTGCTATCAACAATCAAATGTAGCGAGGTCCCCTTCACCCACATATGTGAATGAAAAAGGTGCTCTGCCTGTTTAGGATCTGTTGGTTCTTCTAGTTGAATTGTTGCGGTCACGAAAATAGTAGTGGGGTCTGCGTCGATGATCTATCTTTTACCAGTATTTTTAGAATCAGGGTTCGGCTCCTTGTCTTTGTTCTCACCCACCAATGAATGTTTTGAGCTACATTCATTGGTGTTGTGCCAGGGGATTTTGTAGAAATCACACCATTTTCTTGTGTCCTTCTTCGTCTTCCTATGACCCTTCTTTTCCTGTGGCTTGGAATGGTTTTCGGGAGACTATTTGTTAGGGCCATATTTATCATACTTTGGTTGTTGCATATTTGCAGACCCCAAATCCCATTTGTTCTAGTGCTTAAATTTTTGCTCGATTTTAACAACATATCGATAAGCAACACCGAGTGATGAGATGTCTAGAAAATCCATTTCAGTTTGGATGTATCTGTGTAGAGTCCCATGGTATTTCAGAACCAAATGTCGTTCGGAGTCTTTGATACCCATCTTGGTGCGTAAGGTATGGAAGGTATTGGTGAACTATGGAACATTTTGGCCCTTCTCTTGCAGCATTTTGGTCCATCTCATATATTGGTCCTCATAGTTTCCAACAGGGTAATAATGTTCTTTTACCACGTCCACAAAAAAATCCCAAATCGGATTGGCCCCATATATTCTAGACTCTTCTGTGGAAATTTTATCCCACTAAGTTTCCCACCCATGTTTGACATGGGAGAGAGATTTAAGGAGTGTGAAGGTGATCTTTTCCCTGTCGGAAAATTGGTGAAAAAAGAAATAACCTTCTAGCAGATTTAACCATTTGTCTAGGGAATCCGCATCTATCTGACCTTCAAATACAAGAATATCAAAATTAACCTATAGCTTGAAAGGAGAGTTTCTTCCAAAGTGGTTGTTTGATGAAGATGCGCTTGTTTCTATTGGTAGGCATTGAAGGATGTGGAAAAACTTCTCCATCATTTCTTCCCTCTATCGCATGAGAGCTTGCTCAAGCAACAAATTAATAGAATTGTCTACTCCGTCGTTTTTATTTTCTTCCACCATGGAGGTTTTCTTGAGTATGAGAGAGAGATTTTCTTCAAGAGAGACAAGCTTGAGGCCCAATTTTCTATACTCGGACCTTATCGGGGACATGCACTGAAAACAAAAAAAAAATGATCAAGAGCACCCTGCTCTAATACCACCGATCTAGATTATTTTCGGCACGAAATGAGAGCGGAGATATAATAAAATAAATATACAGAGATCTCTCAGATATCCAACAATATAACATAAATGTATCATAGATGAAATCATAGATGAAATCATAAATATAGAGATGCAATAACACAATTTCTATTAATGAGTGAAAATGTAGAAAGACTATAAAATATAGAGTGAAAGACTCGCTAGAATGGTGGCAACTTATCTCTGAGAAGAGATGTGACGGCTACTCTCATTCACAAGAAGATGATTTTACAGTGAGGCTCCAAAGGAATTTTTATCATAAATAAAATCCAAAACCCTAACCCCCGAATATGAAAATCCAACAGTTTTGTGGACCCCGTTTTGGGTAGTTTGGTGTATCAACTTCCCAGGGGTGTAACTTTGGCATACGATCTCCGTTTGGGGTGCATGATAGCTCATTGGAAAGGTATCATTGAGGAGATTCATTTTGGGGCCTCAATGAGAGCCTTTGGCTATCATTGAGAATCTATATCCCAAAAAAACTTCATTTAGGCCCTCAAAATGGCCTCGAAAGTTAAAAACTGCTAAAAATAATAAATTACCAAAATTTCCAGAAAATTGTTTTGAGCTAGTTGAAAAAGGTGGGTGGCCACCGATATCCACTTGGATCACAGGAGTACCTCTATGTGGGATTCCAGTGATCCTATGTATCATATCTCCAATGATTTTGACTAGTAATTTTAGCCATAAATCTCGATTGTGGTACTGACTCACCAAGAACTTTGTGGCTTCCTCGTTCCATTCTTCGAACTCTACAACCTGTGGTGTGCCTAAGAAGTGTCTGATTCCTTCATTCTCTAAGAAATATTTTTCATTCTTCCATGCACCATCTTACATTCCCCATTTAATTAAATTATTCCTGTGTCATGAGTGTTGGACATGCATTATGGAAATAATATTTATGAAAATACTAAGTATGGAAGATGTGTGCATAAGAAGAAGAAGAAGGAAGAAAAGGAAGACTCGGAAGTGCGTAGTTGAGGCGCATTCAGGAGTACAGTACACAGTAAGAAGAATAAATAAAAGGAATAAAGAAAGGGAATAGAGCAAGAGAATAAAGCGGGTGAAAAGGAACAATGACAACCCGACATGTTAAAGATAAAAGGATGCACAAAAGTAGGAAGAACAACAACTAAAGTCAAAAAATGACATGAAGGTGTGAAATAAGGAAAAACATACCGAACAACAATTCAACTTGACTTATCATGAATTGTAATAGGTTTTTGGGATGAACAAAGTAGGGTTTTAAGCCATGGAATTGATGTATAAATATGTAATGGGTTGGGAAGATAGGGGTTCTTTGTTTTTGGGTTCCTCTTGTTTTGTTCTAGTTTGGTCAAGAAGAGAGTGATATAATGATCTGTAGAAGTAACTAGATAGTCTATGTTTGAAGGTTAATGAGATGATGCAGAGAGAGAGAGAGAGAGAGAGAGAGAGAGAGAGACTTTCATTGCAGAATGACTAGGCTAGGAGAAGGAAAATATACCATGATGTATCTTTTTAAGCTCAGTGCGCAAGCCTGAGACAATTACATAAAGAATAATAAAGAATCAATTCATTATGGATGTATCCCAAAGTTTGGTGAACCACATTAACTACTGTGTTTACAATCTTTTATATGATTGATCATGGATACTACGAGGATCCCTGTTAGAATAAATTTGTCTTCTGTGTAATCATTGTGCAATAGTTACAATTGTTATAGTAATGGGTTTAGGTTGTAATCTGAAGTATAATAGTAATATGAATATGAATATGAATTTACTAAGTAGCTAACAAAGAATAAAGATAGCATAGCGTGCACATAACCGATAAAAAAGAATGAATAGAATGATCACCTCTCATTCCCTCATTGCTACAGACATTTGGTTCCTATGACCCCAATAGATGCCTCAGGTGATACTTCACTTTCATGTAGGTGATGCCGAAAGGGATGGTGTCTGAATGGTTTTGTTGGAAAAGATAACTCGAACCTAGGGTCTTACAACCACGCATGCGCCAACAAATGGTTCCGTTGTTGGGACCCAGATTCTATAATTGAGGGAATGTTTTGGAGGTTGGATAAGAAAGAGAACTTTGAATGTATAGAAGGGAAGGAATGAGAGTTTTCTTGGAAAGAGAATAGAAACCCCCAGATGAGAAATGACCAATGGATGCAAAGGTATGTGTACACAAAGCTACATGAAATATTCTTTGGTGAATTTCCAATTATCTTGACTGAGTGGTTAGAAATATCAGTGGAGAATGATGGTACTGAACTACAACGCCGAGGAATTGGACTCCTGAACTGGTAAGACAGATGAATTTTGTAAGTAATCAAACTACTCACGCAAAGGATTTCTATTAGAATAGTATATTAGGAGGATATATTATAGAGTTTGCAGTAGATTTTACCTAGTCTTACAGTGTTGTATAACGAGGCTTCTTTAAAGGTAAGCACAGAAGGTTCATTAAATCATTGGGTATGTGGATAAATATGTTGTTGTGTGAAAAGTGTGTGATGACCATGGAGTTCAGCTGCTAAGGGGTTTCATGCACATAGGGGAACCGGGGATGACAAGAGGATAGTATGAGGACATGAGATAATGAAGGAAGAAATGAAGAAGCAAGGGAAGGACTAAGGATGAAAAAAACTAAAGAAGTGGTATCAGAGGAAGAAGACGATTTTGGAGTACTACAAAATGGAAGGAGGTAAAATAGGAAAAATATTGGGGCTAAGAAAGGAGATTCGTGCAATGAGGTAGGGGTAGATATCACCCTCAAACTACCTAGATTTCATGGAGTTGGGTCAGAGGACCCAAAACAACATTTATTTGTCTGCAAGACAATTTGGGCTACAAAGAATGTCCAATATGAGGCTATGAAGATTGCACAGTTGGAAACAACATTTACAGGTCATCCATTAGTCTAGTACATAAAGCTACAAAGTACCACACCTATAGGACAAGCAAGGACTTTGGCGGAAATAAGAAAAGCATTGTTGAAAGAGTTCAAGAAGTAAAAGCCTGAGTTGTAGTACATTACAGAGCTGAAGGAAATTAAACACATGCAAATTGAGTTAATATTGGATTTCAATCAAAGATTCAAGGATCTAATGGGTAGATTAAATTTTCAGATCCCTAATAAAAAACATCAAGAATGGTGTATTGCAGAAATTATACCACACATTCACAAGTCATTTATTCAACAGAAGGTTGTGTCACAACCTGAAGCTTTGGAGATTGCAATGAAGTTGGAAACATCCCCTGTAAGAGACAATGGAGGGATGGCACAATTTTAGACGTCGTTGGTTGCATTGATGATTCAATTGGAAGAACTTACAAAAGGGAAGGAGAAATGAGAACAATCTTGGTGTACCAAGTGTATAACTGAAAGCCACCACAAGGAAGAATGCCCATCCTTTGCACAGTATTTAGCAATTGGAGAACCAAATCGACTACTAGGAGGGGGATATTGTGAGATATGTAAGAAATTGGGACACCATCCGAATGAGTTTCCATTACTACAAAAGTATTAGAGTACACCAAGAAACTTATTTTGTAATTTTTTCAATTTCGTTGGGCATGAAGAGAAGGATTTCTGCGCATTTGATTTGATGAGGGAGCGCACTTCAAATAAGTATAGGATTCGGGAGAAGAATACTATAATAGAAGGGGGTGGTCCACAATATAATAATTAGAGAGTATTTAATCCAGGTAACATAGGGAATTTTGGCAGAGGTCGAGGCAGAGGAAATTTTGGTAGAGGAGGAAGAGGGCCAATAATATGTAACAATTATAATCAACCGGGACATTTAGCCCACGCTTGTCTGAAAATCTGTACAACTTGCACATACTATAGAGCACTGAACCATGCGATAGAATATTGTTCTCAACTATCTGCAAAATGGCAAGCCAAATGGAATCGGAACCATAATTCAAATCTGAATGTATAGAAGATATCAACCAAAAAACACAGCGAAGGACCAAGAATAGAAATTTTTATGTGTGTAGGAGCTAGAACATGAGATAATGGGATGAATGGAGGGAAGTAGGTTGAGAAATTGGTAAGGAATTCCAAAAGGCCTATACCAACAGTCAACCCTCAGCAGGAAAAGGACACATATCAGAGGGCAAGAAAAGAAGTACCTGGATAGAATTGGAGAGAATCAACATCATCTGGGCTACAGGTCAATGATTGCATTGGACTAGTGAAGCCAACTAGAAAGGTAATAACTCTAAGAAAATTCCTAAGAAGTTGCGTAGAGATAATGAAATATGAAACTATGATTAACATTGTATATGTGATGATTGATCACTGCATGCAAGGAAGGGAAACTCCCATCACGCAAAGGGTGGTGAATCATGCACTACACAGAAAGAGGACCAAGCATGAATTCAAACTCAATGCACAAAATGGGGAATAGGATGTGGATAATGTTATCTTATAATTGGGGTATGATGTGAATGTGTTACCTAAGTAGAGCTAGGAGATCATGGGAAAACCCATGCTAGTCTGGTCTCCTATTAAGTTAAGGCTCACAAATCAGCACAAGATAGTACCTATTGGTCAATTGACAGGGGTATCGGTGAACATAGATCAGGTGTGCAATGTGGAAAACTTTGAAGTTATTGAAATCATTGATAATAGTCAATCATATACAACATTGATGGGACTCAAATGGGAATTCGATAATCATGAAGTCATTAATCTAAAGCGGAGAGAAATGATATTTGAAGTCGGGGATTTGAAAGTGACTACACCATTCGACCCAACATAATGGAAGAGATACATATAGCCAACAAGAGGAAACAACATTGAAACTTTGCATAACATGACTACACGTATGGATGATTATGTTAACCCCTGCAGATGGTGTGCTAAGTTGGAGAAGTATCATTTCATGTGCATCAAATTTAAAGGAAGGTTTAGAGCATTAGAAGCAGAGGATGCATAAAGTATCAACTAGACGATGTTCACGCATAACTCGATCCTTGCGTTGGATTAGAATAGAGATATGTGATCCACCCAAGTACGATGGATTGACTGATCTAGGATTTTTTGTAAAGGAATTTGAGTTGCAGGTACTTGAACAACAAACGATTTTGGCACTAGATGTTGTCCTAAAAGTGACTCCAACCATATGGTGGGATGCACACAAAGAGGGAATGTAACACCAATTGTAGTGTAGAAGACTAATGTATGTAAGGTTTGGTATCGAGGTATAAGATATTGCACAAAAGTATACATGGGAGAGTGACCTAACATAACATGTGGAGGAGTGCAGAAACAAATGGAGCTTGAAACCAAAGGAGGAATGGATGCACATATTTATACATACACTAGATACAATTCCAAAAAACTGGTATTTGGAATTGGAAATATGCAGAGAAACAACAAGATTAGATGAGTTGGTTCAAAGGTTCACAATAAAATCTATGTTTGAACACAAATCCCCCTTAGTGGATGCACTGTTACAAGCTACTTGTACCAATATATTTTTATAACAAGGGTCGATGGAGGTGGTACTAGTCAGTGATGCACACAAGGATTCTATGATTGTCTGTGAGTTACTAGAGTGTTAAAATGTTGTGAAGGAAGAACGTGATGAAGAGGATTTCAGGAATGTGAAAGTACCTGAAACAAAAGGAGAATGGGCAGTATAAGGACCATAGCTTGAGTATTTGGTGTACAAACAACCAATAAATACATGGAGAGGAAATATAGGGACAATAGAGAACCCAAATTTTATGCAAATAGGGGATTATTTGAGTGATGAGACAGTAGACAATATTTCGTGCTATAACATTTCTGGTCCAGCCGATGTGATAATCATATCTAGAATAGTATTGGAGGCTTGTTCTGTAGTAGAAGATGATGGATGATCAGGAGGAAGTGGAAGATCAAGAGGTGGTTATTTGACTCTGTGAGGAGAATTAGGAGGTGGAGGAGGAGATGGTTGGTCGACTCTGTGAGGAAAAGTATGAGGTGGAGGAGGAGGTGGTTGGTCGACTCACTGATGAGAAACATGTGATGGAGGAATAGGTGTTTCCTGCTCATCTGGGTGAGGTGATGGAGGATGAGGAAGATGTGGAGAAGGATCACGACCACCCTCATCAGTCGATGGGGTACTGGATGAAGGGGTACTAGACGAACGAGTACTGGACGAACATGTATTGGAGGAAGAATTTGTATCAACGGCAACCCTACTCGTAATTAGTATCTTGGTAGCTCCAATGATATGATGCATAAGAGCCATCATATCGCACGTCATCTCCCTCCAAATCTCCAAGAGCATAGGATATTCCCTGATGTCTTGCATTAGCACAAGATAGACTCCCACCCGAACCAAAAGTGCACAGAGTCAGTTGACCAACTCCAACCTGAATCTAGTATCCGACCTATGATGCATGTTAGGTATTTTCACTCAAGGACCCTAACTCGTCATGGCCTAAGGAATATCCTCATCCACATCTGGTGGGGGAGGATGCATGTCTCCAAGGAATGTGCCAATATTTGCAAAATATATAATACACAACAATAATTAGATAGTTTCATTAAACAATTTAATAAAAACAAGTTAAAGAACGTGTTATAATTAATTTTATTCTAATGAAGTAAGATAATAAAATGAAACTAGATTAATTTAAACAAAAAACTAATAATACCTCTAGTATCTGGTGGCTCATCCGGTGTGAAGAGGATGTCCATACATCCTCACCAATCAAACCCCGTGTAAGGAAATGACACCATCATGAACATGTGATTGGCCTCACTGGCTAGTATCCTTAGTGCGTCAGTGGAAATCCTGGTCAGAAGCTCTGGATGGCCCTTCTTGGGCATCATCTCGCCCCACATGGGCATCTGCACCTGAGTCAAGCTGATGGAAAAAAGTAGTCCTCGTCTCAAGAAACCTCTCAAAAAATAAACAAAACATCTTTGAAGAAAAAGGGAATTTCTCCCTCCCATGTATCATAGCACGACATCTATCTAGAGCTATACAAAACTACCGCAAAAAAATGTTATACCATCTAGTACATCGTGGCCTTTGCCCCAAAGAATAAAAATAATACAAAAGAGTGCAACTAATGTGTTTCCCATCATTGTTAAAGTGTGCAATGGTCGTCACTAATAGTGAAAGATACCTAACCTCCTCTGCATTGAAAGAAGCGATCCATATCTTTCCACTAGACACCTAAAAATTAGCTGGAGAAAGTACATCAACCCTAATATATCTTTGAGACTACATGAGCTCAATATATGTTGCAACACCGACTAGGACATTAGGGAAATAAGGAAAATCCTCCCCTCTCCTGGATATCCTAGTGATAAAATATATATTCTCCTTAGTGGGTTGATACCACTGATCAAGATCGACACATAAATCCTGTTGATGGAAATCCCATCGATGGATTAGTTGCACCAAGAACCCGAAGTTCCCCTTCAAGGATGTATCCTCCTCATAGTAATTAAGGAGGCCTACATTCCTCAAGAGGACTTGAGTCACTTTAGTAATAGGGCGAGGGTGCAAACCCCCCTCCCTCTCCCTCACCTCCAAATCCCATACAACATTGTACAACTCAACCCCCTGATCCTATTGTTTCTCCTTCTCTCTTCGTTGACGTCTCTACATGATTACCATATAAAATACATCAGCCTCATACATAAAACATAAAAAAAAATTAGTAAATGAGAAATTTAACAGAAAAATAACTTTCTTCAAAAAATAAGTAAATTTCATCATCGATGGGCCCAAAAAATAGTCAAGCACCATTTGTGGTGCATATATTACTTGTGAGCACCATCTATAGTGCACACATGTAACATAACACATGATATAAAAAAAATTATATTATTTTATGCGGTGTGTTGTATAACCTTACCGCACCAGTGCACTAAGGTAAACTGATGCACCACCTAAAATAATAAAAACTTAAAATCCCAAAGCACCATAAAACCATTTTTTTAAAAATTGTCATTGTGGTGCGTAGCCTTTGCTAACATGCACCGGGCCGTATCCTTTCCTGACATGCACCGCTGCGTTACAAGAAAGGTGATGGACTGCATCAATAATTTTTTAAAAATTGATAATTACAATACTTTGGAATTTAGGCTCTATTTTTTATGACAGTGCGTTGGGTAATAATTAATGCATCAGTGCGTAAGTTTACCAACACATCGCATAAAATAATATATATGATTTATGTGATGCGTCGTTTAACGTAACGCCCCGGTGCATTAAAGTTATTTCTACGCACAGTGAAAAATCAACTATATTATTTTAGGCGGTGCGTCGGTAAAATTACGCACTAGTGTACTAAATTTTACCCAACACATCAGTCCGTTAGATTTTGCAAACGTACCGCCGAAAAAAATTGGGCATGGTGTTTCGATGCACCCTGTAAATTTTCAGGGTGCACCGTTTGTAGTGTGAGATGAACGAATCGAATACACCATGCAGAATTTGTTTTTAAAAACGATGGAAATTTAACTAAATTCTGAATTTTAATCTGCTAAAAGATTAAGTTATAAATAAATAAAGAGATTGCCTCAACATTTCCTCATCGAAGAGGCATAGTTTCCAAATAGTCCAAAAAAACAAGTTTTCCCATCGTTTGGAAAAATTTGAAAGCAACACATTGAGAAACAAATGGAAGGAAGGAAAGAAAGGGAAGCACCGATGGCATGGCGCTTTAGAGAGGAAAAAGTTGCACCGATGCTTGAGAGCTCTACAACATTGAAAAGGGTAAAAATGAATTTTACGATCGATAATTTTTTATTTATTTATTTAACCATGTTATGGTGCACTCGATTATTAGATGCACTTGTGCGTTAGTACTTAAGTAGTGCACCAGAGTATTTTTTTTTTAAATAACCCTACCATAGTGTGCCATTTTTAGATAAATGGTGCACACTGGTGTGTCAGTATTTAAGTAGCGCACCAGAGTATATTTTTTTTTTAAATAACCCTACCATGGTGCACCATTTTTTTGAGCACTGATGCATACATAGAAGAAAATGCACTGGTACGTTATGTATTTATAAAAGAACCATAGAAAAACATCCGCTAAAACCTCCGCCCACTCACCTCCGCTGGTGTCTTCCGCTATAAAGGGATTTTTGGGCTATTTTTTTAGGGCCTTCTGCAAAACAACGCGACTAGAGGGTCTTTTCCTTGTAGTGTTGAGGAGATGGATGGGCTATAAGCCCACCATTTACAGATTATATGGTATAATAGTAGGTTCATTAGAGACCTTGAAGCAACTCCAATGGGAAAATCATTGAATAGGGAGAAGTTGGAAGAGTTGAGAGACTTCAATAAGAAAATAAAAAAAGAAAGTTGGCATTGGAGACAGAGAACATATGGGTTGGAGAAAGAGATTTCCAAGTTCCATGACTCCTTCACCACCATGAGGGAAGAATTAGACATGATAATATTGAAGCTCTTGTAGTTGGGGAAGAAATTCATTGAGATGGATAATTGTTAAGAGGATAGGTTCACCAAGGTCACTACTCACATATATCATGACTTGGAAGCAAATAAAGAGGAATTGAAGAAGCTAGAAGGAAATGTCCAAGAGACCAATAAATCCCCTTCCATTTCCATTGTTGAAGCTAGTACCATGACATAGGAAAACATGGTAAACTCACCTTCAAAAATCCTTCCTTAGGATAACTTCAGTGACTTTAAAAAGAACACTAGAGGAATTGGTTCCAATCTCATGAGAAAAATGGGCTATGATGGCCAAGGGATAGGAAAAGAAGGCCAATGGATTTTTATTCCCATTGTAGCTCAATAGAGGCCCAAGCATGAATTTCTAGGATTCAGTTGACAATAAGCCAACACAATTGCAGCTCAATCCAGTTTTATCAAGGCAAGAGGAACTAGCAAATAAGCCATGTGCAACAAGCCACTCAATTTTTTTTGTAGAATCTTGGAAGAGCACAACAAAGTGACGATTCTTCCATCCATATTTTCTCCAAATCCTGGGGGACCAAGAAAAAGACAACAAGCATCATCACAAACCAAAGAGGTATGTCATAACTCGTTTTCTTTGCAAAAAAAGGGGTCATAAGTCTAGATATTGTTGGCACTCTAGAAGGCCAAGCAGCCCATGCATGAACTATTTCTAGTATTGTAGATTAGTTGAACATTGGGAGGCCAAATGTTGGAGGCTTCACTTCGAACTCCATCCCAAGAATTGAATATCCAAGAAGAAATATTGGAGAGTTAAGGTCAACTAGAAAGAGGATTGTTTTGCACTTGTATCCCAAGGAGAAATAGTTCTCCAATGACCTGTTGTAGTAGTGAATGTAATCCATATCCATGAGAAGGAAAACAGTGTTATGCCAAAGGAAACCCTTACTCAACTCTTATCTTCCATCCTACAGTGGATGCATCTTTTGTTTGATATTTTCCAAAGTCTGCTTGATGATAGAAGAAGAAGAATATTAAAGGATTTGAAGTTTTTGGGGACCAAAAACATGAAAATGGAGAGGCGTGATCTGAGTTGGTTCCTCACCCAAAACATTTTTGTAAAATTGCAATAAACTTGTACTTGAACTAATTTTATTCTATTTTGTCTTTTTTTTTTTTCTGGAAAATGGTGAGTGGAAATGAACCATGTGATAGTTGGCCTTCCAAAGTTAGCACATTAAAAGAATGAAGGTTGTAGAGAAGAGGGAAATGGGAGACAAGAAGAGAATTGGGGGAAATGAAAACGATTGAAGGAGAAGGATAAAGAGCTCGAAGGGAAGCTTGCTCGAAGTCAATTGACGAAGGAGTTGAGAATCCTATCCACAATGAGCGAAAGTGTCCTGAAGGCATGGTTGTCTGCAATTTTGGTCTTCTTGTGAGTAACAATCCATAAAAAAATTTATCGTGCATATCTTACCCATATTTGTAATGGATTCTATGAACACAATAAAATAGTTCATTGAGTTATTGTTGCACATTAATGTTTGTTCACTAATTAATCTACATCTGTTGAGAATTTATTCAGCTAAGGACTCAATAATTTTCTCTGTGAGAGTTTAGTTTGCACAAGACATTGGTTAATGGTGAAAACAAAAACCCTAATATCTCTTTGTTTATCATCGTCCAATTGATTCCAAATCTTGGAAAGGGACGATCCCCCTTGAGAGTTGTTGCTACTTACTAGGTAGTTGCTAATCCTATTATTATAGTTGTTGAGACCTTTTTTCTCACTGCCCATAGCTATTCGTTTTCTAGTTGCACTCTCCTTACAACCCACTCTCTAAACCTCACTTCTAGATGTCCCACGAATCGTTCTCTTGTTGTCCACAATTCCCATACCCTAAACATTCCTAGTTTCACTCTCCTTACAACTCACTCTCTAAACCTCGCTTCTACGTGTCCCACAAATCGTTCTCTTGTTGTCCACAATTCCCACACCCTAAAAATTGCTAGTTTCACTCTCCTTACAACCCACTCTCTAAACCTCGCTTCTAGGTGTCCCACGAATCGTTCTCTTGTTGTCCACAATTCCCACACCCTAAACATTATCTCTAGGCATTCCAAGAATCGTTGGTTGATATCCTCAAGTTCCCATGGCCCATATGTTCTCCTTAGGTGTCTCGACCATCGATGGTTCATTGGATGCCCATGTTATGTACAGTCTCTTTCAGCATCCCATCCCTCACTAGCCTTGAATTTGAGTTTTTCATGTGTCGTTAGCCTCCACCTCGGAATCCAACTCTTCATTGGTGCTCGTTCTCTAATGCCACACATCGCATGCGCTTCTTGGGCATTCAAATTTTGGATGGTTGGTGCAGTAATTCTTTTGTCCAGGCTATGGGCAATATTTTATTCCTAAGTGAGAGTTGACAACACCATTGGACCATACAGTCGATTAAAGAGAACTAAAGTTGTGCACGATATTTAACAAGATCTTGTGTGATTATATCTCATTGGTTGATTTCATTTTCCCTTGTTCTTAGCAACTCAAATGATTGGTGAATAGTTGAGTCACCTTGACCCATTTCTCCATGAAAGATTAATCTAATTTAGTATAACGACTTTTCTTATTGTGAATGAATTTTTAGTTTTATTATGATGAAAGATTGGATGAAGACACAATTAGAATTTAGTTGGTTTCCATGTTGAGGAGATGGACGAGCTATGATCCCACCATTTATGGAAGAGAAGTACTAAGTAAGTAGATTCAAAAATTAAAATATGGAAATAATAACAAAGGGAAGTGGGAAAAGGATGAGTCAAAAGAAGAATTGAAAAAAAAAAGATGAAGAAAGTTGTGGATTACAAAACAATAATTAAAAACTATTGGAAGAGGTTAAAATATTAAAACAAAAAATAAGAATTTTGAAAATAAAAAAATAGAACCATCACAAGATTTCGAGCTAGAATAAACTATTCCAATGATGTCTTGTCGTATAAATTGAGTGTATTGTAAAACTAGGTTCCCCCTCGAAGTGGATTTTTATAGTATCAAAGCACTGGTTCATAACAAAAGAAGAGTTCCTTTATATTCTTCAAATTTTCCAAAAGGACAAAAATCCAAGCCTAATGGCCTCCATGTAGAATTTTTTTAGGATGCTTTGATTTTATAGGAAAATATTTATCGAGGGTGGTAGACGCCACAAAAACTACGAGTAAAATGCTAGAAGCATTCAACAATATATTCCTTTCTCTAATTCACAAGAATGACAATCCAACATCCTTTTGGAAATTCAAGTCAATCTCCTTATCCAATTGTATATATTGCAAGAAGATTAAAAAGGATCATATCAAGGAAAACCTCTGAAGAATAGTTTGGGTTTCTCGAGGGAAGAAAACTTCATGAGTAAGTAGTGGTTGCTCAATAAATACTCCATTCAATTAAAATTAGGAATCAAAGATAAATGGTGGTTAAGGTGGATCTTTACAAATGTTATGATAGGGTAAGCTAGTTATATCTCAAACTAATGCTCATTCATCTCAGTTTCTATCATCAATTTGTAGTATGGGAAATGACCTACATTACTTTTCCATGTTTTGTTGTCTTGATAAATGGGGCAACATCCCCCTTTTTTATTCCTAGAAGAGGCCTTAGATAGGGGTGTCTTATATCCCCTCTCCTTTTCCGTGTAATTGTTGAATGATTGAGTAGGATTATAAAAGAGGTCGTTCAAAATGGTAGCTTCAAGGTGGTTTCAAGGGAGTTCAAATATTAACTTCATGCAATATTATTCACTTAGTGTTGGTTGATGACATCTTGATTGGATTCTCTATGAGGGATGTAGAAGGGATATTAACTTTATAGATATCATGGATTTGTTCTATAAAGATAAAGGAATGATAATAAACCTACAAAAAAACACCAAAATCTTTGTGGCATATTACTTAGCAGGAGAAGATATCCATTACACATGTTTTCTTACCAACTGGTAGACTTAGATCTTGACCTGAAATACTTTAGTTTTCATTTGAAAACAATTATATACAAAAAAATATGATTGACAATGGCTGATGACTAAAGTGGAAAAACAACTTTTAATATATGGTGTAATTTGTGGATTTTTCGGGGGTTATGATTGGTCTTGATCAAAGATGTTATGGAAGCAGTTCCAGTTTACAGGATATTTTTGTCATGGATTCCTAAATGATTTCTGGGAATTATAAGGTGGTTATGTTATAGATTCCTTTGGTATGGGAAACCAGATAAAAAAGGCTTTGCTTTGGCTTCATGGAAAAATTAAAGAGCATTACCAAAAGCAAAATATCATTGGGGTCTAGAGAACCTATTCTTATTTTCAAAAGTACTTACAACAAGGAAATGGCTTGTGGGTGCAAATTTTTAAATAAAAACGCATTGCCTCATACATGTAGGGGACTGTATAATAAATCCTAGAAAATGAGTACACAATGCTTCAAACATTGTGTGGAAATTTCTAAAGTCATCTTTTCATTTGGTGGGAAATTGGTTGATATGACAAGTGGGTAAAGGTGATAAAGTGCAAATAGATGTGAACCCTTAGATTGGAAGCAAAGGTACATGCATAGGCTATCACATCAATTAATTCATGAGCTCTGAAGTGGAAGTTATTATATGTTACGATAGGTTGTGAACTGAGATAGGACAACCATATTGCACCAAGCTTGGATGTCCTGGAGGGAGTTAGGCCTTGGGGAAGAGAATGAAGGAGAATGGTATAGATACACGGATTCTTTAAAAGATATCAATGCTAAAATTAAAGAGGAGGATGATTAGTTGGTCCAGTCTCTAAACCCATCAGGAGTATATGTACCAAAATTAGGATATAAATCTCTTGAGTAGTGAAGAGGATATTTACATGCCTAGTGGTGGAGAGTTATATGGAAACTAAAAAGCAATTCAAAATCCAAAATTTTCATGTGGTTGATCTTTAACAATAGGACTCCTACCTACGACATTTCAAAAAAAATATATTTTTCTAGGCCTGGATTGTGCAGTCTCATATCATGATGACTTTCCCAATTAAAATGAAAGTGTGGAAGGAAGTGGAAAAGATGTTAACATGCCAAAATGTTTGGGGAGGAGAAAATATTGAATAGGCCTTTAGGATGTGGTGTGCCAACAAAGACTTAAAAAAGGTTAGATCTTTCCTTTAAAAATTGTTTGGGGAATCCTGTTGGCCATAAATTTGAAGTTGTTTGAAAACAAAGAGTCACTACCCTTTCATTGTGTTGTTAAGAAACTAAACATTAACATACTACATGCATATTTAAAAGTTGAGGATAAACAAAATGATGGTAACTCCAAGGAAGTGGAAATTAATAAGCCCATTCCTTGGACTTTCTTTGATGGAGCCTCACAGGAAACCCCATGTATGAGTGGAGCATGAGGAGTTCTCTTTATATCTCCAAATCATAACATTTCATTTAAAGCAAGCATTTGTCAGTAAACAAATAATTACTAAGAGTGGCTCTCAAACTAGTTTTGAGACTCGCTCAGACCTTTAGATGGCACAACCTACGGTCAAGACCTTCAGACGACACGAACATACAATCGGATTACCGTCAGGGATTTAAATGCCGCCATGCAGAAGAATAGCAGCATTTGAAAACATCTTCCGTGTTTTTAATTGTACAGAGCTGTTGAGTTGTACTTCAAAGTACATCAAAGTGCATCGTGCGATCTTATATTATATTGATATTGAACACAAAAATCTGAAATATTTTAAAAGGCAAGACGAATTCAAAGTTCAAAGTTCAAACTGTTTCCAAAAGCGTTGTGTTCGAAGCCAGTGAAGACGAATATTCTCCACTCGAGAATCTCCAGGTTCGAGCAGCTGAAACTGCACTTGTTTAGTTTCTAAAACTTGTGGTCTGTTAAAGACCTCACTTCTCGAGCTTCTGTCCGCAAAGTGTGATCGGATAACCGTTATATGTGTCTATCCAGTTTCGCGCAATACATTTAAATCAATAAATCTTACTGTGGCCACAAACCAATCAGACGTTATCCCATAACAGTTGAAAAATCTATAATAACTCATTAATCAAACTATATAATCTTAATTGTCATGAGGAGTGGGGAATGTCATAATTAGAAGTGGGAATGTTATGGAGTAAGCTAATTAAGGAGTAATCTTCCCTTATTTAGGTAAAAAATTGGGTTTTTATCAAAAGTTCTATGCATTTCAAAATCTTATCCAGGAGGTTTTGTTCCATTTTAAATCAACTCAGATGTTATCAGACTTCTAGATGGGCCAAAAATTCAAAACTGCATCGGCGTAAAAGTAACTCGAGAGGGAAGATTGCTCTGGTGTTAGCCCACTCCGGAATGATATCATTGATTGTTAAGTGGTTGTTATTAAAGCAAAACCACACCACCTAGAGTAATTGGTTGGTACTTCTTAAGAATAACTGGTTGGTACTTCTTAAGGGGAGAGACTGTTACCCCTGCTAAATGTTTTTGGATCTTGGATTGTTAACATGTGGACTATTAACATATTTCTTTCCTTCCCAAGAAAATAGCTTTTAGCCAAACATAAACAATTTTAGGTGGTACTCCAAAACAAAACAAAAAAACATTATATAATTTAGATATTTTTTTAATTGTTATCCCATTACAATTATACAATTTTTATTTAAATTATAATTTTTCATTATTAACCCAACCCAATCGATCAGCTCAAATCCTATTCTGCCCGTGGTAAAAAAAAATAATAATTTATAAAAATAGATTGCAATTTTATAAAAAATAATAATAATTTTTCATTATTAAAATTTATTTTAATGAGAAATAGATTTACTGCTTTGAACAATTTTATAATTAATTGATTTTAATAATTAATATAACAATCTTAATCATTCTTATACTCGATTACATTTAAATTATATAATTTTATTAATTAATATTTTTAATTCCAACTATTCTTCATAATTTCAAATAAAAATATTTAAAAAAACAATTCCATTTCTAACCTATTTAAGCGTTGTATTAAACAACTATGTACAAAAACTAAAAACATCTTCTTCTTTTTTAACCTATTTAAGCGTTTAAGCGTTGTGTTAAACAACTATTTACAAAAATATGTATCTCATGTGAATGGATATTGATGTCATGGATCGATATTTTTGAATGGAAACTATTACATGATAAAATTATGAATATTCATGTCCTGATTGATTTTTAATAAAATTAAGGATATTATTATTTTTCTATTAATTACTTTAATTTTATTTATAAAAATAGAATAATCTAAATAATATTAATTTCATTGTTTTTTAAATTATTATATATAATACATCGAACCACAAATATAAGAGGCAATGAAGAGTGATACACAATGATGTTTTAATGAGTAGAGAAATCATATATCTATATCTATGTGAGTTCAATATTTATTTTTGAAAAATTGAATTAAAAAATCCATAAACACATTAAAAAATCAAATATAATAAAGAAAAATTCACACAAATAGTAAAAAGAATCAGCATAAGTACTAAACTTAGTCTCCTCTCCTTCTCACTTCATTTACAATGACATGGGTCAAATAGATTTAGATTTATATGTGCCAAATATATTAAGCCTCGATCTAACACCACTCCTAAACTAGCAAGTAAAACTCACACTTACCATGTACTGGTTGGGGTAATCAATTAATTACAATGTGACATAAATATATATATTTGATAACAGATGGACTTAAAAATACATGTCATATGCATCATGTTATCCATCAGTTTGCACAAGCTAGATTTCCTGAAGAGTCGCTACAGAATGAGCAATCAATGCTTATATTTGTAGAATTCAAAGTTCAACCGATCTTGTAAAAAGATCAATTTTTTCCGCATTTCCACCATTGTAATAATTGTCCTAAGCATGAGATATTGTAAAAGGCTATTGGTCACCCTTGATCTAGGAGTGGGCACATACTTTGGAGTGTTTTTTTCTACTTGTTAATTATTTTTTCTGCTTGCCTCAATGAGCAATTAAATAATTTCTAATTTTTTTTACTCAGAAGACTTGCTCCAGAGCCGAAGTATGTGTTGACAAGTAGGTTTTGGCATGGAAAATCCAATGTCTAGTGTCTAAATGTATATAAGATCATACTAAGACATTTTGATTGAGTCATTTGGAAATTGCGGTTAGGTTTGATAGTTTTTTTTTTTGTTTTTAGTAAATTAATTAAATTCCCGCAAAATTGGAATTAATTAATTCTCAGTCAATAAATTGAAAAAATATGGCATCAAACATTCTCAAATGTCATATTTATAGTCGTTTTCCAATTCAGAGTATGATGTAAACCCCTATTTCCCATCTTTTGAGACTGAAAAGTGATTATTATCACTAAAAAATGAAATTTACTCGAAATTTACTGAAAATGCCTAATTTAATTAATCTCCTAAAATTAAGGAGAACTAAGGAATAGGTTTTAGACATGTTTTTTTTATGTCCCTAGATAACTAAAGGCCTAAGGCAATTTAGCTAAGGGGAGGTCGACTTAACTAAGATGAGGTGGACTAAGAGGAGATCTCAATGTAGGAAATCGACTCCTTCTCTTAGGTGGCACATTCCTAGAGCATGGTGCATCTCCCAAAGGGCCCACACATCCCTAACTAGTCCTCTCCCTCGCACTCACTCCCACTCATCTCCTCTTACCTTCACTCCCACTCCCCTTAACCTTCCTCTACTCCCCTTCCACTCCACACCTCTCCACTCATATCTCACGCATCTACTCCTCAACTCGTGTGCAACTCCCTCATTCTCACACATTCCCTAAACCCTAAACCTAACCCTAGAGAATGCATCACTTAGGAATTGTCACCCCGTTATCTATTTAAGAAAGGGTCGACCTCTCCTAAACTAGTTCAGTCTTGGGCAAGCAAGCTGTTGTAATATTGTAAGCATTTGGAATAAGAAAGTCTTTGGAGATATTTTGGTGTGGACTCAAATTTGTTGTTTCTTTGAACTAAATGAAAATATTCTTATGAGGTAACATGTACTGATTTACATTTAAATTTTGTGGTTAATTGTTAAAGCCTTGTAAGTATGCTATCATATAATAGGGTAAGAGTAATCTAGCTTGATTTACCTTGTTTCTTCTTTACTTCATAGACTCTTCAATGCATGCATTATTTTCGGTTAAATTTAACAGGCGTTTGTGAGTTGTGTGTGTAGGGAAGACCTTTAACAGTTTTTTACAAGATTGAAGTGTATAGTTACAGGTTCCTCAAGGTGGAGGATTGACAGTTGGTGGTTTCCATTGTCATCGTCCAAAAGATTCTAAGATCAAGTTCCCTCTTCTTCATGCCAAGAGAACCCCATAGCCCAAAGTTCCAGGCTTAGATGGAAGCTCCAGAAAACTGATAAAATCTCTTTTCCTCATTCTTTTCTTTGATTTCATGCAAGTTAGAGAAAGTCAATATTTCATTCTTAAACATATAAAGTTTGCATGCATGGTTTGTTAGATCTAGGCTGAAATTTGTCATTTAAAAAAAAAAATAGATCTAGGCAAGTTTAGGCATTTTCTTGGTCTTTTCATCTATAGTCTTGTTATCGGACTAATCGGTAGGTGCAGACACTAACAGATCTCCCTAGATCCACCTGGATCTAGAACAAAACATGACAGGACATGACTCTTTCTCTAAGTTATGACCATCGAAATAGCTAATACGGAGGAACAAGTGACATACCTTTGAATCACTTCCTTGGGTCTTTGTTTCTCCCGCTTCGTTCCGGTGCTCTCGTGAGGTCAAGACCAAGACAACACAAACCAACCAAAGTGAAGATATCTAAATGTATTCAATTGTCAACTTATGTGTATGATCAAGGAATTACACAATAAAGTGAGAATGACTTTATGGGAAAGGGACGTTTCGCTGTATCATATTAATCGAAAGTAGAAGATACAACTTGATCGCCTTGATGTCGCAAGCTTCCTTTCGGTGACTCTTGGCTCCAACACACACACTTGCTCATTCCTTGCATGAAGAAGATTCAATTCCTCTTGATAGACTTACTAGAGTCTCCAAACTCTTCTTCAGGCCGGGTTCTCCACACAATTCCTTCACCAATTCTCTAAATGATCTTGCTTCAAGGATTCTGAAACCATGGATCTGATAGCTACTCACAATCTATCTTGACAAAGAAAATCTCTAAGCCACTCCCACCAAGCTAATAATTCCAAGCCAACCAAAGCTAACCAAGCTAACAAAAGCTCAAGCTAACTTTCTCCATGAGAGCTCCTCTCCTTTTATAATATGAAGAGGATAAGGTGAGGAGGTTAGGATGACCCCACTAAATCATGAAAGTGAGTAAGATCCAAACCATTCAGATGCCACCTCACCATGGAAGTTTCTCCTTCTAGAAGATTCGAGAAAACGTTCATTTTTCCCACGTGTAAGCATTCTCACACCCTGCTTATAGTGCAACCTGTGAACTGTTCGCACCCTAGATATGGTGCAACCTGCGAGAATTAGTCATTCTCGCACCCTAATACATAGGCAGCCTGTGAACTTCCTTTTTAAAAGGGATTTTCCAAAGGAAAATGCAACTTCTTTTCTCAACAAAAGTTCTTCTCCCTTCTCTCTTCAAGAACTCAGGCCATTGACCCCTCTGAAGGAAACAGATAGGTTTACATCATTAACGGTCATAGGGATGATGAAAATAATGTGTAACAGAGAGCCCCCCAAAGTATGAAGTTAGAACAGAGTGATAGCTAAAATACTTTGTTGAGTGTGTGTAGGGAACAAGGAACAACTGGTCGAAAACCTGCCAACAAACAAGGAAATACAGTACAATAATATATCATCATTGAGGTAGGCATTCCCATACTCAGAATAAAAATGAATCAAAGCATAAATGCCGACATGCGAAGATCCATGTCATGTAAGACAAGTCATGGCCACCAAACATACACCGTGGATCCATGCCAATATGACTCAAATCTGAACATAGCCACCAAAAATACATTGTGGATCTATGTGTTAAAGACTCAAATTTGAACATAGCCACCAAACATACAATGTGGATCTATGCAACAGTACACTGAATATACTCGAACGCAACCTGGATCTATCAGAAAATATACAGGGTCTTCATCTCCGCCACTCTATAGTACGAATCTAACCATGTGAATACATGCGCTGAAGTCGAACATGGTAGAAACCACTTGATTAATGGTCATTAGTGTATACCATTAACAAGTGCGAGGGAAATCACCATTAATGTCAATGACTCCCAAGGTACTCTGGTACAATCCAACGAATGTGACTAAATGAGCTGAAGTCAAACACTCAGCGGAACCTCCCGATCAGGGGTCAATAATGAAAACCCACTGTCGAAAGCGAGGAAACCTGCCATTGAGGCATGCAAGTTCCAAGGTACCAATTAGTTTCTAAGTCTAACTCCTGGATATTGAGTTGAAGTCGACAGGAAAAGACTCGTCACAGGAGGGCCTTAATGTATCCCACATCAATGACACAAAACAAGTAACAAGATTTGAAGTAGATCAGAGTAACAAGTGATTCAGGACTGACTCGAGGATGGCCGACGCAATAGAAGGATTAAGGACTGCAGAAATGGCCGACGCAACAGAAGGCTTTCCGGGTTGAATTTCTCTTTGAACATATTGACGACACGACGATTGTCTTGGAAACACTGACTCAACAACAAGGATCACAGACCAATTTGTAATCTTATAGGAGTATTATCAAGAGACAAGTGGATTTTCCAACCTAGACATAAAGCGAGTGAAAGGGTGTGATCTTCAAAAGTGACTCTTCCACATAATACAAGTTTAGATACATTTCTTTCCCAATTTTTTCCCCCACCATTTCTGGTGAGTACCTCTTTATTTTTACGCAAGCTTGAGGAGGATAACATATGCTTGTCAATTTTAGCTCATCCTTCGGACGAGTCCCTCAGAGTATGTTTAACGAACCCTAAGAAGGAGTGGTTCGGTCCCATATGGGCCTTTCAATGTTTATTTAAGGAGTCCAAAGAATGAAAAATCGGGGGTTTTTCATGTTTATAGAGTCTGAAAAACACTTAAAGAGAACTCTCTCAGTTCATTTTTTGTAAATTAGTTCGACGAGGCCAAAAAAGTGATAAACTATCGCTCACTGAACGTTTTCTTCAAATACTTTTATGAGCGTGAAAAGAACAAGATCGCTCGGCAATCTTTTCATGTTTAGAGAGTCTGAAAAGAGCTTAAAGGGGACTCCAGGGGGTTCCTTTTTCGTATAACCTTTACGAGTCTGAAAAAGTGATAAAAGTATACTCGGTTACATTCTCACTTATTTACGAGCACGAGAAAGAACAAAGACTAAGCTCGGGAACTTATTCTCATGTATTTACGAGCATGAGAAAGAACAAAGACTAAGCTTGGGATTGTTTTCATTTTTACGCAAGCTTTAAAACAAAACAAAACTATACTATGCTTGGGATAGATTTTAATTTTTACACAAGCTTAAAAACTAAACAAAACTATGCTTGGACCTAGTTTCATTTTTACACAAGCTTTAACTAGAGGAAACTGTGCTTGAGGTAGCTGGTTTCATTTTTACACAAGCTTGAACCATAGAAAACTATGCTTGCAACATCCCGACGCATAACACATGGATGGCTGGTACTTAGCCCCCAGCATAAGAAACTAGCGGCTCTACTTCAGCATGAAGTCCAGAGGCTGAGGCAAATCCCCCCAAGCTTCATTTCATCCAACTGCAAAGGATAATGAAATGAAGCTTCAAATACTAGATGAAGGACTTGACTCAAATAGAGAGAAGGAAAACTATTTCATTTTTTAACGAGCTTGACACAGAAACAAGAACTATGCTCGTAACCTCTGTTTCATTTTTTAATGACGTTTCCTCAGAGACGCAAAAACTATCCTCGAGTGGTTTCATTTTTTAATGAGCTTGAAATAAAAAAAACATGCTCAAAGACCTCTATATTATTTTTTAACAAGGTTGCCTCAGAGATGCAAAAGCTATCCTTGGAACCTCTGTTTTATTTTTTAACG
>SNQJ01S0010129.1:190851-205162 GCA_010110895.2 Picea sitchensis
TGAGGGAAAGCGGGCCCCCAGCGCGGGTTTGGGGGCAGCATCCCCCGATGGGGGTTCGGGGGCGAAGCCCCCGTAGCAAAAATTACCTTGTAAAAGTATATTGTAATTTCATTGTAAATCTATACCGTTCATTATAAGGTCGCAGATCTAACGGTAGAGATTATGTTAGGGTTTTTTTCCCTAGAAGGCAACCCTCTTTTATGAGGGAAATGTATCGCGGCTATGGTTGATGGTAAATATTGTATTCTAAGAGAGGAGACTGTGAGAGAAAGAAGAGGAAGTTACAGCGGGTTTTGTTGTAGGTTGTATCCCTTCATTTGTTGGATAATAATAAAGGAAGGTATTAGCAATTTCTCTGGTGGACGTAGCCCACACTGGATGAACCACGTAAATCTGTGTCTCTCTTGTATTGTGTGTCTTCTGTGTTTTGTTTCTGCATTTGTTTTATTTTATTGCTCCACGGTCCTATTTTTTCTAACAAAAATGAAACTTCTTTTCTCAGGAAAATTTCTTCTCCCTTCTCTCTTCAGGAACTCAGGCCACTGACCCCTCTGAAGGCAACATATAGGTCTACATCGTTAACGATCATAGGGATGGCGAAAATAATGTGTAAGAAGTATAGATCAAAGTTTGTGCTTAGTTTTAACTTATCTATCAAGATGTTTATAGGTTTTATGTTTGTTTTCCTAAAACAACAAACATAAGTCACTAAAAAAAACCTAAGTTAGCTTTGTTTTAAGCCTCAAAAGGCCCTAACATTTACACTTTTTGCCTTAGAAAAATTTTCAAAAAAAATTGATAAAATTTTTATCGTTTAGAACTCTTTCTTATCATATTCTAACTTGATCTACTTGATGTTTTATTGCAGCAAATATAGGATCAAGAGGATATTCTGCCAGTTTTGGGCAAAATCAAGGCTTCCGGGGACCCTAGGGGATTGTGACTTCGTCAAGACGAAGTTTCTTTTTTCTCTCTTTTCTTGTTCTATTCTTCATAATGACACAATAATAAGAATCCCTCTTCTTCTAAAAAGAGCTAAAGGTGAGTTCTCCAATGTGATAGTGGATTAAAAGTGGGCCCTTTGTGCTAAGTTTATTCATCCCCTTAGGGGGATTTGTGTTGTGGGTTTTAATTTTTCCTTTTTGAGTTGTGCATGCTTAAAATCTAAAAATCAAATAAACAAGTTAAACATATCAAACACACTACAACACTCTAAATTTTTATGCATGTTAACTAATTCTCAAATTTTCATGCATACTTAGTTAGATGGTTTTCAAGTATTTTCTTTCTCCAATTAGTTTTGCAACAGTATTTAATTTTCAAGAAGTATCTTGTTAATATGTCTTAACTACAAAGAAGGGTACATAAACTTAATTGTTGCAAGATCTTTTCTTTACACTTTCAAGTGTTTGTGGTAGTTCTTTATTTACAAAGCATGGTGTGTGATCTATCTTTTTCAAGTTTTATCAAGTAATTGAACCTTGCTAGTTTAATAGGGAAATCTCTTAAGATTTTAAGTTCATTGGGAGGAAAAATACCAAAAGTGACCTGCAAAGTAAGGCGGGCCCTCTCAGGACCTGGCCTCCCACCCGTTTTGGACATCCAACACTTTTGGTGAGTTTACTAATGAAACCATTGGGTTTCGGTAAACTCTCAGCAAGTCCAAGCAAAGAACGAGCTTTCTAAAGGGGCCAAACACTTTTCATTAACTACTTACAAAATTTACCTTAATAAAATTTTCGATCTACATTGCCCACGACTCCCTTTACGGCACTGGTTAAAAAGTACATTCAATTTACCTTATGTGAGCAGTTGCATTTATGCATGTTATCTAATCTTCTTTTATGCTCTTGAATATTGCAGATGTTGTATCCTTTTGATGTATGAATGTTTCATGAGCAAAGTGTTCTTTATGATGATAAATTCTAAATGGTGAATGATCTAATTTTATTTTCAGCAGTAAACTCCTAGATTAAAGTGTTTTTCTTTCTTAGTTTAGAAAAGCCTTAGATTTATTTTATATGGACTACCCCCCTTGGCTTCACTAGGAGTTGGCCTAGATGGAGGAGTTGAGGATTAGGTGACAACACCTTGACTCGAGACTTTCCCCCAAGGACACACCAAGTGGATTGAAGGTTTCTTCCACGATAACCCAGGTGTGTATTAGGACGACAACATTTTTGGAACTGTTGTCGTGGATAAAACTTTCAATTCCCGGGTCACGACTTGTTTTTCCTTTTAGTTTTACTTACTTTTATTTTGATGCTTGTAGTTTATCAGAAATAGACTCAACCATCTAGCGACTCCACTTACTTCTGATTTAACTAAGTATTCTACTAGGAGAAACTCAAAAGGCCTACTTAGCCTCAGTCCTGAACCTGAGAAGGTTTATCAAAGGAGGTTAGCCAAAGCCTCTCATCGTAGAGTACTTAGTCATTTAGGAACAGAGTCAATTTATGATATTCACTTGCTCTTTGTCAATAAAATATTTACTTCAGAAATGGCTATCTATAATAAATGTGATTTTACTGCAATTAATAATTATCCACATGCTCTCCCTGAAAAAGCAATAGAAAAGCTTCCTAGTTTCTAGGGTAATATTGCTAGAACTGCCAAAATTCATATCAAAGCTTTTATGAGATGTACTAACAAATGGTGTGCAACTCATGATTATGAAGATGTCAAAATGAAATTATTTGTTTTATCGTTAGAAGATATTGCGTTAGATTGGTATGAAGACTTGCCTCGCAACAAATTCAAAACACTCAAAGATATTACAGATGCCTTCATAGAAAAGTGGGGGGAAAAGAAATATCACCTTTAGTTGTTAGCATCCCTTAACTCAATCAAGCAAAATGAGAATGAAACAATGGACGAATTCAATCAGAAGTTTAATGAACTTGTATCCAGTATGCACACTGACATCAAGCCTCCTAAAGAAGCTATCCTAATCTATTATGTCGAGGCCTTTGGAGGGGAAATGAGATACCAGCTTAGAGATAAGGAACCCATAGACCTCAAGTCAACTTAAGAGATAGTGGTCAAAATAGATAAGAACATGCAAGCATCATGCAAGTCCAACATTCCTAGTTTCAGTAGAGGAAGTACTTCTAGGCAAACAGATGCTAAGGACAAGGCTGTGGCTGCAGCTCCTGAAAATAAAGACTTGAATTTCGACCCCTAAAGGCCGTTACTAAGATGTTCAAATGAATGGAAGTTTCCCATGCTACTCAACTTAGTGGCATGAAAAATAGGTTGATAGCAATGGAGAGGTCACAAAATAACAGGTTTCAACCTAGGCCAAATAATGATAGGTGGCTGAGAAAAGGTCTCCCTCAAGAGCAAAGTCCACCCAATCAATTGCAGTCCAATAATGTGGTTCAAGAAGAAGCACCACCTTTCTGCAGAACATGTGAAGACTTTCATGATGACTCTACTTGTCGAATGTTGTTTCAGATTAATGAACAAGGCCTTCCTCAAACAACAAACTATGCAGATCAACCCAGAAATACCAACCACATCAATACTTTTGGTGAATCTCATTCTCTATCTATGGATTATTGGCTTCAAATGCAAGAGAGGAGTGAGCAAGAAAACAAAGTGGTTGAGGAATATGATAATGTGACCAATTTATATGGTCACAAAGCTTCAAATGAGAAGATCTTATAAATGGCAAGGCACAAAGGAATTGTCTACCAGAGAAAAGGAAAAGAAGGAACTAGCAACTCTCAAAACAACTTTCCAAAGGTAAATCCTCCTACACAAACTCCAATTGCTAATTTAAATGTTGATCTAGTTAGTTGGATAACAAATGCAAAGGTATTGGTTTCAGTCTCAGATCTCCTCAAAATTCCTTCACATAAATAAAAGCTTCTGCAAGCTATAGATCCTCCAAGCAATAAATTTATTTCAAGTAATAAAGTTGTTCCAAGTAAAGTTTCTCCAAAAGAAAAAGAAAAGATTGTGGAACAACACGAAGATCCTCTAGTGGTCTTAACTAGTAGAGATAGGACTAAGGAAGAAAATCCTCCTTTCTTTGTCTCACTTGAAATAAACGATCAGTGGCTACACAACTGCATGTATGATTCAGGGGCTTCATCAAATATTATCACAAAAGGGATTATGAAAAGGCTAGGTATAAAAATCACATGGCCTTATCAAAATGTGTGTGCTATGGACTCAAGGGAAATGGAAACACACGGAATAATTATAGATCTCCCAGTTAAGCTAGCCTTCCATCCTAGCTTTTCTTTCAAAATGGATGTCCTTGTCATAGATGTGCCAGATGCATGGGGGATACTATTATCTAGGAAATGAGGAGCAACAATGGGTGGTTGTTTGAATATGGATTTAACTTTTGCTACTATTCCATACCATCCTCCTTCAACTGAAAACTTCAGACTCTTTAGCGAAAATGAAAGGAAGTATCACATAGAATACCCTAAAGATCAATTTAATGAGTTTATTCACCAAGTGTCAAATATGGATGACTTCTCCGTCTTCTCTAATTTATTAGTTCCAGCTCAAGAGAAGTTTAAAGATGAAAAGGTTATCAAAAAAGAATGGAAAATGAATTTAGAGGGAGTTCACTCTAGATCGGGCAAAGGGGCAAGAATTGTGTTAAATTCTCCAACAAGTAAAACTTAGAATTTTGCATTCAAACTTGATTTTGATGCAACTAATAATGTGGTAGAGTATGAGGCACTTTTTCTAGGCTTACAAATCGCTAAGTACATGGGTATCAAAATTATCAATATAAAGGGTGACTCAAACTTAGTGATTCTCCAAGTTAAGAATAAGTATGCATGCAAAAGTGAGAGGATTGGAAGATACATAAATGCTATATGGGATACCATGGAATTTTTTGATGCCATGGACCTCATTGTTATCCCTAGAGAACAAAACAACCTAGCCAATAGTCTGGTTGTAGCAGCTTCTACCCTCCAACCCTCAGAAGATCTAATGAAAGGTGAAGGCAAGTTGGAGATAATATTTAGGCCATCTATCCTAGATAATGTTGACAACTGACACGTTTTCAGGGATGATGAACAAATTATAAGGTTCATCCATAACATAGGATAATTCTTAGACGTTAATGTTAGCTACAAAGAGGAAGGCAAGGAATATGTTGAAGAAGATAATCCCATCAAAAATCCAGTACCTAGAGGTATAGTTGCCCAAACAAATTTTTGACAGGCATGACATGTACAAAAAGAAACAAGAAACTATAAAGCCTGAAAAATATATTGAAATAAACATTGTGACAGAAGAAATCCCAAGAATGATAAAAATTGGAAAAGGAACCACAGAAAAGGAAAGGAAGGAACTAATCAGCCTAGTCCGAGAGTATAGGGATGTGTTTTAACAAAAAAGATGAACTCAAAGCATACAAAAAAGATGTGTTTCAACACACTATCCCTCTCAAAGATGACACAATACCTTTCTGACGAAAACTTAGGTGAATAAATCCTAAGTTGGCACCTCTAGTTCAAGCCGATTTAAAAAAAATGTTGGATGCTGGAATCATTGCTCCAACCAAACATTCATCTTGGTGCTCCAATTTAGTGGTGGTCAGAAAAAAGAATTGGGGGATAAGATTATGTATTGACTTTAGAAACTTGAATTTTGCATGTATTAAAGACAACTATCCCCTCCCCAACATGGAAACCCTACTTCAAAGGGTAACTGGTTCCAAGATTATGTCCATGTTGGATGGCTTCTCGGGCTATAATCAAGTCTTGGTGAGGAAGGAAGATCAAAACAAAACTACCTTCACCACTCCTTGGGGCACTTTTGAATATCTAAGAATGTCTTTTTGCGTACTTAATGCAGGTGCCACTTTTCAGAGAGCCATGGATTTTTCTTTTCATGAACTAATGGGCAAAATCATAGAAATCTACCAGGATGACTTAACAGTATTTTCCAAGAAAATATCGGATCACATAAGTCATCTCAGGCAATTTTTTGAAAGATGTCGAAAATATGGTATCTCCTTAAACCCAGCTAAGTCCATCTTAGGTGTTGACGAAAGAAAACTGCTAGGTCATATCATAGCAGAAGATGGGGTGAAAATGGATCCTGAAAGGGTCGAAGCTATACAAAAAGTTCCTTTACGCCCATCCAATAAGGCCCTTCAATCCTTTCTTGGACAGATAATCTTCATCAGATGGTTTATTCCTAACTTAGCTGAGTTAATGAAACCACTCCTCAAGCTGCTAAAGAAAGATGCTAAGTATGAGTGGTCAAAAGAAGGAAAAACTGCTTTTAAAATTATTAAGGATGCAATTGGCAAGTCACTAGTGCTAATTAGTCTTGACTATTCAAAAGATTTTCAAATATTTTCCTTTCCTTCTGAGGATACTATTGCACGGGTTTTGATCCGAAAGAATACTAAGGGTCAGGAGAAACCTATTGCTTTTATGAGTAAGGCATTGTAGAATTCATAACTTAACTATACAAGTATGGAAAATCAATCATATGACTTAGTCAAATCTCTCAAACATTTCTGAGTCTACATTGGATATTCAAAGATTGTGGGGTATGTCCCTCACACAACAGTAAAGGACATCCTTGGTCAGTAGGATTGTTTGGGAAATAGAGGAAAGTGGGTTTCTAAAATTCAAGAGTATGACTTAGAAATTAAACCCACTATGTTAATCAAAGGTCAGGGTTTAGCTCAAATGCTCACCAAAGGAAATGAACAAGTGTTGGACTTAGTATGCCAAAATCAAACTAGGCCAACCTTGTCATCAGAGCTTCAAAATTTAGAACAACACCAGTGGCATGTAGATATCATCTACTTTCTATCAAACCTTACTTGCCCAAGTCATTTGATTGGTCACAAGAGGAGGGATTTAAGGTTAAAAGAAACAAAGTATTATATCATTCAAGACGGCTTGGGGTGGAAGAACCCTGATGGAGTGATACTGAGATGTGTTGATGAGATAGAATCTAAGAAACTCTTGATTGACTTCCATTCAGGATTTTTTGGTGGACACTATGCACCTAAACTACCGCCCACAAAATCCTCAGATCAGGTTATTATTGGCCGACCATTTTCTTAGACGTTCACAAAATGGTTAGGGGTTGTCAGCAGTGTCAGCTATTTTCTAGGAATCAAAAGCTAGCAGCCTTGCCTCTTCAGCCTGTTGTTGTCGAAGCTCCTTTTCAACAATGGAGGATTGATTTTATAGGTCAATTCAAAGACAATTCAAGTAATGGTTTTACTTGGATAATTACAGCCACTGAATATTTCACTAAGTGGGTAGAAGCAATACCCACTAAGCATGCAACCGACAAGGTAGTCATGGATTTCATTGAAGATAGGATAATCAATCGGGGTGTGCCCACCAAGATTAGCACTGATAATGCCAAGGCCTTTAGTTATACATATTTATCTTCTTTTTGTTTTAAGTATGACATTGTGTTGTCCCACTCTTCAAACTATTATCCCCAAGGTAATGGTCTTGCTGAATCCAACAACAAAAACTTAATGAATATTCTTAAGAAAACGGTAGGGGATAATAAGGGTTCATGGGACAACAAAATAACGTTTTCTTTATGGGTGGATAGAATAACCAAAAAGAGTTCCACCGGTAAAATCCCCTTCGAGCTTTTCTACAGTCTTTATGCTACCTTGCCAGTTCACCTTAAAATTCCAGTGTATCAGTTTGTTCAAAAGTACGGTCTAGATGAAGATTTTCAACAGAACAGGATTGATCAGTTGATAGAGTTGGATGAAATTAGATGGAAAGATTTGGATTAGAGAATAAAGAATCAGAGAAAGGTAAAGAGGACCTTTGATAATTCTTCATGGCAGAGAATCTTTCAGGAAGGGGACATGGTCCTTCTTTGGGACACAAGAAGGGAAAAGCAAGGGAACCATGGGAAATTTGACAACTTATGGACAGGTCCATATATTATACAGGGTTCAACTGGCAGGAATTCATTCTACTTAAATAGGTTGGATGGTGAGAGTTTGGCCCTTCCAGTCAAAGACCAACTTCTCAAGTTTTTCTTCACAGAGATCATTTGATGCCCATGGGGGAATCTACTATATCATACTCTCTAACCCTTATCTTTGTACATTATTCTTTGTCTTTTATGTACATCATTTATTGTTTGTATTATATGAACATGTATACTAACACTTTCATTGTATTATATGCACATGTATATATGCCTTGTTGTATTATATGTATTTGTACTCGTATATTGTTGCAAATTGTGTTTAATGTTGGTTTTTATATGGATATGATTGTTGACATGTGTCCATGATATAGGAAGCATAGGTCTAGATTATCGCATGGTATCTTACAGATTAATAGATCAACCACATGTCCCCACATGGGGCCAATGTTATCCACTAGTTTCCACAAGCTGGATTTCCTGAAGAGCTGCCAGAGAATGAGCAATCACTGCTCATACTTGCATAATTCAGAGTTTAGTCGGTCTTGTAAAAAGACCCCTTTTTTTCCGCATTTCCACCATTGCATTTTTTGTTCTAAGTATGAGATATTGTAAAAGGATAATGGACACCCTTGATATAGGATTGGACACATATTTTGGAGTGTTTTTTCTACTTGTTAATTATTTTTTCTGCTTGGCTCAGTGAGCGATTAAATAATTTCTAAGTTTTTTCACTCAAAAGACTTGATCCAAAGCCGGAGTATGTGTTGACAAGTAGTTCTTGGCATGGAAAATCCAATGTGTAGTGTCTAAATGTATATAAGCTCATACTATGACATTTTGATTGATTCATTTGGAAATTGAGGCTAGGTTTGATAGGTTTTTTTTAGTTTTCAGTAAATTAATTAAATTCTCGCAAAATTGGAATTAATTAATTTTGAGTCATTAAATTGTAAAAATATGGCATCAAACATTGTGAGATGCCATATTTACAGTCGTTTCCCAGTCCATAGTAATATGTAAACCTCTATTCCCCATCTTTCGAGACTAAAAAGTGATTATTATCACTAAAAATCCAATTTTACTCGAAATTTATAGAAAAGGGGTAATTTAATTAATCTCCTAAAATTAAGGAGAATTGGGGAACAGGTTTTAGACATGTTTTTTTTATATCCCTATTTGACTAAAGGCCTAAGGCAATTTAGCTAAGGGGTGATCGACTTAACTAATATGAGGTGGACTAGGAGGAGATCCCAATGTGGAAACTTGACTCCTTCTCTTAGGTGGCACATTCCTAGAGCATGACACATCTCCCAAAGGGACCACACATCCCTAACTACTCCTCTCACTTGCAATCACTCCCACTCATATACTCTTACCTTCACTCCCACTTCCCTTCACCTTCCTCCACTCCCCTTCCACTCCACACCTCTCCACTCATCTCCCACACATCAACTCCTCAACTCGTGTGCAACTCCCTCATCCCCATGCATTCCCTAAACCCTAACCCTAACCCTAGCTCATGCATCACTTAGGAATTGTCACCCCATTATTTATTCAATAAAGGGTAGACATCTCCTAAACTAGTTCAGTATTGGGCAAACAAGATATTGTAATATTGTAAGCATTTGGAATAAGAAAGTCTTTGGAGCTATTTTGTTGTGGAATCAAATGTGTGGTTGCTTTGACCTAAATGCAAATATTCTTATGAGGTAACATGTATTGATTTACATTTTAATTTTTTGGTTAATTGTTAAATACTTGTAGGTATGCTATCATCTAATAGAGTAAGAGTAATCTATCTTGATTTACCTTACTACTTATTTACTTCATAGACTCTTCAATGCATGGTTTATTTCCGGTTAAATTTAACATGCGTGCGTGCATTGTGTGTGTAGGGAAGACCTTTAACAGTTTTGTGAAGGATTGAAGTGTATAGTTACAGATTCATCAAGGTGGAGGATTGACAGTTGGTGGTTTCCATTGTCATCGTAAAAAATATTCTAAGATCAAGCTCCCTCTTCTTCATACCAAGAGAACCCCATAGCCCAAAGTTCCAAGCTTAGACGAAAGCTCTAGAAAACTCATAAAATATCTTTTCCTCATTATTTTGTTTGATTGCATGCAAGTTATATAAAGTCTATATTTAATTCTTTAACATCTAAAGTTTGCATGCATGGTTTGCTAGACCTAGGGTGAAATTTTTCATTTTTTAAAAGAATAGATCTAGGCAAGTTTAAGCATTTTCTTGGTCTTTTCATCTATAGTCTAGATCAATGTGTTTTCTTAGTTTTAACTTCTTTATGAAGATGTTTAGAGGTGTTATTTTTGTTTTCCTAAAAAATAAAACATAATTCACTAAAAAGATCCTAAGTTGGCTTTGTTTCAAGCCTCAAAAGGCCCTAAAATTTACACTTTTTGCCTTAGAAATTTTTTCAAAAAATTTTGATAATTTTTTTATTGTTTAGAAATCTTTCTTATCATATTCTAACTTGATATAATTGCTGTTTTATTGCAGAAAATACAATTTCAAGAGGATATTCTGCCAGTTTCGGACAAAATCAAGGCTCCCGGGGACCCTGGGGGGTTGTGACTTCGTCAAAACGAAGTTTCATTTTTCTATATTTTCTTATTGTATTATTCTTAATGATCCAATAATAAGGATCCCTCTTCTTCTAAAAATATCTGAAGGATCAAAGAGAACTCTGGTTCTCCATTGTAATAGTGCAATAAAAGCGGGCCCTTTGTGTCCAGTTTCTTCATCCCCTTAGGGGTATTTGTGTTGTGGGTTTTGCTTTTTACTTTTTGAGTTGTGAATTCTTAAAATATAACAATAAAATACACAACTCAAACATATCAAACACACTACAACACTCTAAATTTTTATGCATGTTAACTAATTCTCAAATTTTCATGCATATTTAGTTAGTTGGTTTTCAAGTATTTTTTTTCTTCAATCAGTTTTGAAATAGTATTTAATTTTCAAGCAGTATCTTGTTAATCTCTCTCAACTACAAAGTAGGGTACATACACTTAATTGTTGCAAGATATTTTCTTTACACTTTCAAGTGTTTGTGCAAGTTCTTTACTTTGTTTCAAGATCTTTTCTTTACACTTTCAAGTGTTTGTGCAAGTTCTTTATTTACAAAGCAGGGTGTGTGATCTATATTTTTCAAGTTTTATCAAGTAATTTAGCCTTGCTAGTTTAATATGGAAATCTCTTAAGATTGTGAGTTCATTGAGAGGAAAAAGCCCAAAAGTGACCTGCGAAGTAAGGCGGGCCCTCTCGGGGCCTGCCTTCCCACCCATTTTGGACATCCAACACTTTTGGTGAGTTTACTGGTGAAACCATTGGGTTTCGGTAAACTCTCAGCAAGTCCAAGCAAAGAACAAATTTTCTAAAGGGGCCAAACACTTTTCATTAACTAATTACAAAATTTACCTTAATAAAATTTTCGATCTACACTGCCCATGACTCTCTTTAAGGCACTCGTTAAAAAGTACATTCAATTTACCTTATGTGAGCAGTTACATTTATGCATGTTATCTAATCTTCTTTTATGCTCTTGAATATTGCATATGTTGTATCTTTTTTATGTATGAATGTTTCATGAGCAAAGTGTTCTTTATGATGATAAATGCTAAATGGTGAATGATCTAATTTTATTTTCAGCAATAAAGTCCTAGATTAAAGTGTTTTTCTTTCTTTGTTTAGAAAAGCCTTAGATTTATTTTATAGGGACTACCCCCCTTGGCTTCACTAGGAGTTGGCCTAGATGGAGGAGTTGAGGATCAGGTGACAACACCTTGACTCAAGACTTGCCCCCAAGGACACACTAAGTGAATTGAAGGTTTCTTCCACAATAACCTAGGTGTGTATTAGGACGACAACACATCACATATCTTAACATTAATAATGACCAATTATATGATAATCAATTCATTATAATGTGACAAAAAGATATATATTTGAGAGCACATGGACTTAAAAATACATGTCATATGCAACACATATCTTAACATTAATAATTTCCAATTATATGATAATCAAATAATTAATAAAAATTATTTTCAATTTCATGTTAATTAAAATTTTGTTTGGTTAATTTATTATTGTAGTTTTATTTTAATCTTAGATTCATTGAATACTAAAAGAAATCAAATTAGTCAAGGTGTAAGCCTTTTGAGGGAGCAAAACATGAATACATTTTGCACCTCAACTTAAACCAAGATAAGAATAATCATAGGGTTCCACAACAATTTATAGGTCAATTAGGGAAATAAGAAGGGCCTTAACATGAATTAAAGTCCACTAATTTATCCCATCATGTATTTCCAAAATGCATGCATGTTTCCAAAATTCATAATGCGAATACAATTTTTTAGCTCAACATTGGGGATGCCACACCTAGAACCAAGGTGATGACTAGGTTTAAGGAACAGGTATGTGATATAACACATATATGACATATTGCAGACATGTTAGATCAGGGATGCATTGTATTGTACTTGAAAAAAATGCAAAGGGTCATGAGTTTTTCTCACTCTAGTGCGGTTCAGAGTGAAAACACATAGTTATTTTTTAGAATGCGACCCTCAACAACAAGGTCATCCAATCAAGCACATAATCACCTCAATTAATGAGCATCACATAAAAATATATCGTCAAGAAGGACAAAGACAATTTCATTTCTTGTAGACAACATTGTTGAGGTAGAGTTTTTTTATCCTTCAATTGTTTTTCTTGTTGTTGTTAGAATAATATTTTTATTTAATCAAAACATTGTATGGGTCATAAACAAGGATCTTGTTTTATTTCCAACAGAAAATTGTCAAAACCCAAACCTTGAAAATCTTATTTCACAAAATCATAACCCTCAAAATCTTCATCTCATAAATGACAAACAAAAACCTCCAACTCAAGCGGTCGAAATGGAAAACCAAGAGCCTTAATATCTTAACCCTCTTCGAGATTTAATGTTGAAATATTGGTGGAAATGATAAATTTTAGATTCCTAAGTGTTATGTTTAGAAAGGGATACCATTTCTATCGCTCATTTGAGAAAATTCTTGACTCTATCATTGACATAATTACGAATGCCCAAAGAGATTTATACAATATTACTTCTTGGGGGGAATTGAAGAATTATTTTGATGAAGATGGGATTAATTATCAAGATGAGGAAATATTTAAAATAACATTAGAAATTATGTTTCACCCCTTTCAATGCCCCAATACCAACTTGATTCCTGAGACTGATGAACCACATATTTTCATCGATTGGTGTAAAGAATTAAATATCATGAATAATTGGATGGATCGTTGGTACATGGTGTTTGATTGAAACCCTCATGGAAATAGAGCCATGTCATTGTACTTCTGTAGGAAAATGAATGTTGAGTTTATCCTAGGTAAACATGTCAATTTTTTTTTATATTTTAAAGTTCTAAGCAATGTATATTTTAAGAATTCAAGTATTATACCTTATTATAGTGTTCTAGGCGATTATTTCAAATTGAAAAAATCACATGTATATAGATATGTAGGCGAATATTCAATGGAAAACATACATTCTACTATTAAAAATTTTAAATTTTGGTGAATAGTATTAATATAAACATATTTTATGTAAAAAATAGGTAAATGTTTACAGTGAAAATGACAAATTGGTGAATTTATGTTTTGACAAATGGCCAAAAAATATCCAATTGGAAAAAATCAACTTAAAAAAATTCTCTAGTTCCAAGGTGCTAACAAAAGGGATTCTCTTAGACATAAACAATTCTAGGGCTAATCAAAACCATAAATGAGGTAATAACCTGTTATCCCCATAAATGATCGTATCTATGTTACATTCATGGGTCTAGGCCATTCTACTATTTCCTTTATCATTTTTGGATCTACTCATATCCCATCCTCGGAAATGATATGTCCTAAGTACTGTATATGTTTCTGATAGAAGTCATACTTGCTAAATTTAGCACAGAGATGATGTTCTTGTAATGTTTTTAGCACTATTCTTCGGTTCTCTTCATGTTCTTTTTTTGTCTTTGAATAAATCAAAATGTCATCAATAAAAATCAAAACAAAATTATCTAGATACTGACTGAATATATTGTTCATTAGGCACATGAAACTTGTCGGTGCATTTGTGAGTCCAAAAGGAATTACCAAAAATCTGTAATGTCGATATCGAGTTCAAAAAGTTGTCTTATTAATATCCTCATGCTTAATTTTGACTTAGCGATAACCAGATCTTAGATCAATCTTGGAAAATATTTTTTCTCCTCCCACTTGGTCAAATAGATCATTAATTCTCGATAGAGGATACTTATTTTTATTGGTCATTTTATTCAACTTTCTATAATCAATACATATTTGAAACGTTCGATCCTTTTTCTT
>SNQJ01S0010129.1:205201-217693 GCA_010110895.2 Picea sitchensis
TGGTAATACACTAGGTTTGATATATCCTTTGTCTAGTAATTCCTGTATCTGTATTTTAAGTTATGTTAACTCAGGAATGCTCATTTTGTAAGGTGTTTTTGACACAAGGGAATATTCTGGTATTAAGTCAATAGAAAAGTCTATTTCTCTTCTTGGAGGTAATTTTGGTATCTCATCAACAAAAACATCTTTCAAATATCTTAAGACCAAATATTCTTCCAGTTTGGTTTGTCATATTTATTTAACATATCCATTACCTAAATTGCATACAGTTGGCACCCCTTCCTTATGCATTTCTTAAGTTGAATGGTTGATAAATGTCTCACAAAATATGGTTTTCTTAGTCCTTGAACTATTCTTTTTACCCCATTTTCGTCTTGATAAACAAATGATTTTTCATAAAAATTTAGCAGGACCTTGTGTGATTCCAAATAATCCATACCAATAAGAATGTCATATGATCCTAAGGGTAAAACATTTAAGTTAACCAAAGTATTCTGATAATTTATTCCTATATCACACTTGGAAATATATTTTGATACTTTTCTTTTTGTGCTAGTGGCCAATTTTACTAAACAATACTTAGGGTGTTTCACCTTTTTTAGTGTACAACTTTCTACTAATCATGGAGTTATGTAAATCAATCTTTCCCCCGGGTCTATTGAGATAGAGACTTGTTTTTTTTGTATCTCACCTTCGATCTCTACTACAATACACTAATGATCAACTTTTCTTCCTTCCAAGGAAGCATTAATTCTGTGTATGTATTTTCCCATATCTCCAACTGTGGTAGCTTCCTATAGGTTGTGAACTATATTCCTACTTGTTGGATTTAAACGTGGGCAGTTTCTTCGTAAATGTGGTTCTCCACACTCCCAACATTTCAATGGTTCTCTAAGACCATCTGCAATCTTCTTAAATTCCAAACTTACTCATTTGTTCCCTCCTTGAGCTTGTTATGTACTATATGGATGGCCATTTATTTGAAATACCTTATTCATGTTACGGTAAGGGATGGTTTAAACCCTTTCTTATGTTGATTTAGTTTATCTTGTTTTTTGTCCTTCCAATCCTGAGGTGTTTCAGACCTCTGTTTATATTGTTCATAACACATTCTATCTTTTCTAAACACTTCATTCAAATATTCAGTATTTTCAAATTCAATTATGTCCTTATAAGATTGTGGTAGACAACTTTAAAACCTCTAAATTTTCACTTTATCTTCTTTAATATAAGGTACAAATCTCAATAGATCTAGGAATTTATTAATTAGATCATCCATTGACATATGTCCTAGTCGTAGTTCATAAAATTCTTTAGTCTTTCTTTCATAGTAACTTTATGATATGTATTGTTTCTTAAAATACTTCTGAAATTTTGACCACTCCATTATTTTCTCTTTTAACCCTTTTGTTAATTTCATATCTTGCCACCAGATGATAGCCTTCCCTTTTAAGTTATAAATGGCCATTCTAACTTTAATATTAATAGAATAATTATAAATATGGAAGTATTTTTTTAGGACTAGTAACCATGCTTCAACTTCTTCACCCATTTTTTACTCTCTGTCAAATGTAAAGGGTTTAATATTTTTGAATTCACCTTCCAAGTGATCTAACTAATTACTTTTCTTAGTAGAGGTTGTTTGTGATTCTCCTCTTCGTTGAGTATTGCTTGAGGATCTATCATCTGACTTAGATTCTCTACTTGATTTTTCAGATGACTCTTTACTAGTCTCGTTGTTTCCCTTTGATTTCCTTGATTTACTTTTCTTGACCATATTCTCCAACAATATTTCATTCAGATCTTCTTGCTCTTTCCTTTTTTTCTTAATCTTTTCATTGTCAACGTTGAAAGTATTAAGTTCCACTATGAGGCTTCTCATGGTTTCCAGCACCTGTGAGGCTGAATTGTTCTCACTTTTTTATTCAGGGTTAATGTCTTCTTCATTTTGTGTTGACATACTGTGAGGTTGAATATTATCCTGTCACTTTAACAATAAAATATTCATCTGGGTTAGAAATTAAGCATACATAATTTTGTTTAAGAATTCCTTTTACACCCATAAGGTCTAATGTTTTCAACCTAGGCTCTGATACCATACGTAATATACCAACTATTTTTACATTAATACTTATTCAATTGTGACAAAAAAAAATTGACACTATGCAAAAAAAAATCTTATATATGATTATCAGACATAGATACTCACATTAAATTGTATGTATAAGAATGAACTTAGTTTATAAAAGAAACTCAAGGTTTGGCATCACCTTTAGAGATTATCTTTCTTACTTCTAAGCCAAGTTCTATAACTTTTCTAATATACACACTATTCCAAGTGATTTAATTACTAAATAATTCATTTTACAAGGAACATTATCGTTTTGATTTTCTTTTTCTTTTTCATTTCAAATTATTTGGATAAAATTGAATCTAGGTAACTCCTACCTTATTATAATCCCACTTATATTTTATTTAGAGATCATTATTTTGTTTAAATTATGCTATGTATGCGTAAGTTAGAACTTGCGTTCTTGAGTTGACATATGACACAAACCCCTACAGGCTGATGTGACCTCTTGTTCTAGGATCGAATCTCACAAGAGCCGAAGTGGCTCGCGGGTTCTTGCAAAACCCCAGAACTCTATACCACAGGCCATTCACCACACACTGCATGAAATTTCTTTTCCGTGAGGGCCCTTTTCCTTTTGGGAAGTTATACATGTGACCACAGGCTAAACCCTAATGCTCAGCTGAAAGGTGCTATGGTTCTCTGGAACTCTAGAGCTCCGAGAGAATTCACTCCAAAAAATTATCAGCTTAAATGCACCAGAGTTTTTACCAGCCGAGTCTAGTCATAAAGTGACTTGCCCGGTGGGTGTAGGTCCTTACCCTGTCCTACCACTTCGTCAACGTTGTAGACAAGACTCAATTGGACGATAGGCAAGGATCCACCTCCCTTGCACAATCTACGATTGTAAATGGCTCTGCGACTCCGAGTTTTGGGGGATTTTCCACTCCACAAAACAATGACGAAATTACCCAGAGTGTCGAATCGTCAGATGTATCGAGGATCTAACGACCCTCACTTTCCTATGATCAATGGTTTATAATCACTCCGGAACTCCATTGCTTTGAGTTTCCTTCACTTCAAAAAACCACAACTAATTCTCGAATGGCCGAACCTCCAAACTGTTGAAAGGCTCGAGGATCTATGACTGACATTCACCAGATATATGGTTGAGATTTAACTATCGGCATCAGGCCTCCTTGCCTCTCAACCGGAGTTAATTTTCCCCAAATCACCGAAGCGACGAACTTCGAAGGACTCAGGGATTAATGATCGCTCTCTTCTAATTAATCAAATGGTTGCAGGGAAATTCTACTCCTCATGAGTAGATCACGTCCACTCGTTCTTAAAAAAAGGGATTTTACACTCCTTGAGTCCCCACTTGGAACTATGCACATGTTATTTCTCCTGAGCTTCGTCCACTTGATGAAATGAACCTTGGAGAACCCTTTCACGTATTTCTTGAGTTTTGAGCCCTATAATTTTATGGGCTCACACACTCCTTGCGGTAATTCTCCTAATATTTGGTCTTTTTAAAAGTTGCCTGCACACTACTTACACTCACTCTGTGCAGAATTACATTGTCCCTCCTGAGATTCTGAACCTGTAAAATGTTCGACGTTCGCACACCTTGTGTTGGCACTGTGCACACCTTGCATGAAGACTACCAGAAGAGAAACAATTGAAACCTAAAACCAAATTACAGAACTCATTCAATAAAACAGACAACAACCATACACATGCACAAGTGCAACAATGCAATATCTATTAGTTTCAAGTTAAAAAAAAACAAGTTACAGTCTCATCTCTGCAGCTTGAGAGTACTTCTCTTCTATTACTCCCAAAAACTTACTTAGTGCATATATCACATTGATATATACATGAAATACTACTACTTATAACACTCACTTAGTGTAAAACTAACCCATGAAAACTATTTTGTTATCAATTCCTTTTGCTGTGAATTATATTATTTCGCCATCAAGTTATTTACTGTGTAGTTAAGATTTAACTAAATTTTTATTTCTTTAAATTTGTAAGAGTATATTCTCTGCATTGATTTCGATATATACACTGGTAATGATGGGTCCTTTCTTTGTGTGAGGAACCAATGAAGACATTCTTATTCCCTTCTCCCTAATCAAGGTATCTATCTCTATGAGGGTCAATCTCCTCATCTGCATACTAGATCCGCACAAATACTACAAGTCTAAGTAATAAATCCCTTATTTATTTTAAGCTTTCAAATTATATTTAGTTTTAACTTAGTGGATGTGATATTAACAGATTGTTCTCATAATCATTCTCATAGGTTAGACCCTTTTTATTCACAAACAATGGGATTTGGAAGGTTGAGAAAGGTATTTGGGTTGCTTACTGAATAGAGAGTGGGGAAGAATAGTGAAACTCCTCATATGAACATTTTTCAAAAATTGATTTATACTACTGTAATTAAACTCTGAAGGATTTATAATATTTGTTGGACACACTGACCACACTGAGAGGGGGGTGAATCAGTGTAGGGATATTTTTCAAACCTCCCTTCACAAAACTCATTAGTTAGCAATCGCCATTTAATCATAACTTATTGTTGTCATTTATAACCAGTTAAATGTGAAAATACATCAGCAACATATAACGGCAACATATATCATCAACAAGTCATCACCATAAGGAACACAAAGAACACAATATGTATGTCCAATTTTATTTTTATTACGGACTACAATCCTTGGGTTATCAACAACAACTGAATAAAGTTACAGCTCCACAAGAGCACCAACTCTATAATGCAAGACTCAGCTTACACAACTCAATACAAACTGAGAAGAGGAATCAATCCTCAACAGGTACGTGACCTGTCAGTAGTGCAGCACGCGTATGTACGTTCCCTACCAGTAGTACAACTCATGTATGTACACTACTAGTCTATACTACAATGTGCGTATTCCTTCTGAGTAATTAGGGTTTTCTCTCTATGAAAAAATCAGATACTTTGTAGCCTTCAATCACATTCACTTATGTCTGTCACTGTCCAATTAGAATCATAACCAATCATAACACATATATGCTCTCCAACAATTTACTCATGCTCCTCAACCATACAATATGAATGCTACTGAATAATGTATAAGCAACTAGTATACTATGGCAATCATATCAGTACTAAAAAATAAGAGTGTTGCTCACTCCATCAACCAATACAAACCAAATCACAATAGCCATACCAAGAATGCCTTAAGAATTCATCATATAATAAGAAAGAGTATCCATCAAGACAACCATGTAACCATACCAGAGTTTCTATGGCAGATATGAGCCCATAGAATGCAGATCTGGAACTTGCTTTATCCTTCAAGAACCTAGCACATCTCACACTCAAGTCTTCATGAATTTCTTCCAACTGTAAGTGCTCTATCCTTCTTCAGTCCACGTGTGTACGCATCTTGCCTCACTGTAGCCCAGGTATGTACGTGCTCTGGCCCACTGTTGCTCGTGTACTCCTTCAGAAACTAGGGTTTTCTAAACTTCCAAAACTTTCACCGTTAAGATCTCAGACTTATGGAAACTTTGATGCATCCATGAGATCCTCCAGACCACATCTCTCTCAAAATAGATCTTCAATGTATTCTCAAGAGATATTTTTCACAAGAGACCCTTTCCTCTTATTTATACTCTCCAAGTAGCTTCCTTAGAAGCATTTTCTAGGCCACTTTGTCCACATAGCCACTTTGTCCACATAGTCACCTATGTCCACATAGCCACTTGGCCACTTAACCCATTTTCCTCATTTTAGGGTTAACCTTCTTATAACCACTTTCCATAATTAGAAGGTTATCCATTTACTTTATTATTTAAATAATCCTCTTTGACTTTGTCACTTCACTTTATTATTTAAATAATCCTCTTTGGCTTTGTCACTTCACTTTTAAATAATTTCTTCTTTGCAAGGAATTTGACTTCTTTGACCTTTTAGGGCTTCAAGCCAACATATGATGTTCGTCCAACTTCGTAAGGCAAAAACTCTCAAACCGTGAGGAGTTATGTGACGTTCCACATACCACCGAAAATGGCATGACAAGCAATATCCACATAGGATAGTTTCATTGACAAATTCGTTTATATTCATCTCATTATTCCAGAATTAAGCATGGGTTCTCTAACCATAATTCTAGGATAACTCAACTGCAAAGCATCTTCCCTTGAGGGATTTCACCATAAGTGGACCACTTTGGAGTTCATCCATTTGTACTCCTAGGATAACTCAACCACAAAGCGTCTTCCTGTGAGGGCTTTCACCATAAGGGGACCACTTTGGAGTTCATCCATTTGTACTCCTTATCAACCATGATAAGACAACAATGATTCATCTTTACATCAATCCAACTATCCATCATATATCAATGAAAACACATCGATCCATATTCATCTATGCATCATATATCAATGACAACTCATTGATCCATCTTCATCTATGCCTGACATCATATGACTATGATTGCACTTGACATCAATCCATTCACATCAAGGACAATACATATTACATCAGTATGCTATGACAAGACATTGTTCCTTTGACATCAATTCTTTGGCATACAAGACATTGTTCCTTTAACATCAATCAATCAATCCTTTGGCATCAATGATAACATGATCCAACAATCTCCCCCTTTGGCATTGATGGAAATACCAACATTGATGTGAAAACCAATCATTGAAGGAAACATGTAGACAAGGCATTGCTCTACATCAATATTCATCTCAATCACATCAATGTGACTATCTCTCCCCCTTTGACATCAATGGAAAAGGGTCATTCTCTCCTTGGAGCTGCTCCCCCTGCCTGAATTCTCCTTGGGGATGCTCCCCTTGCCTAGATGCCTTGATATTCCTCTGAAGAATCTCTCCCATTTTGAATAATAGATATCACTCTGATGTAATGCTAAAAACATATCTCTCATGCTCCCCCTGTGACCATCTCTCCCCTTGGAACTATTCCTATGTGCTCTTTCTCCAAGTATAGGTCTCTTTTTCAAGTATTTATCTTTGCATATGATAAATATCTCCTTCTGGAATCATGCGAAGAAGAATGAATCCCCCTATAGTTTTGTATCCTCCTTTCTTCTCTACAATATGAACAATATGCTACCACTACAATATGCTTCTGCTGCAAATGCTACTGCTCAACTGGAACAAGATCAACCGCTCTTTCTATGACGATCCTTGGACCTGTCCATGCATCAAACTCATGCCATACCATACATCATGAATCAAAACATATGTCAACAATGAATAGAGAATCATGAACAAAACATCAACCAAGTACATCCTATGCCATATTGTGTGCCAACCATGCACAAAACCCATGTCCATCAACCATGTACATCAATACCATAGAATATTCCATAAGATATCATCAATGGAGTGTATCAACCATATGTCTCTACCAACATGCCAACCATGTATCTTAACCAAGCATCATAACAAGTGTCTCAACTATAAAAATCCATACATCAACAAGTGCACCAAACATGTATCGCTACTTGTACCAAGCAAGTGCATCACCCATGCAGCAAATCTCAACAAGATGAACTACAATCAATATGTGTTTCCACACATGTATGATATATCAACCATAAGCCATGTGCCAATCATATTGCTAGTAGGTGCCTCTAACAATGTACCAAATGTGTACCAACTATGCATCAACTATAAATCAAGCTATGACTCATCAATGGTGTACAACATGACCACTTCATCAACTCATCAACTTCATGTCCCAATATGTAGCTCAACCACATGCCAAATGCATGCAATAAGATATCCAACAAATATGGTTATAGCAATACATCATAATATATATCAATGGAACTCAATTATGTACTAGCCATGTACCCTAACAGGTCTTCCTCAACCTCCATTCACTATAGAAAATGCTAAGCATCCAATAATACATGTACTATAAGTGTGCCTCAATAGATCAATGACATCTCTAGCTAGCATAATGATGATATATCTCATAACCAAAGTGCCATAACTTCACTATCACAACCAACATTGTTCTTCAACAAAAAATTGTCTCAATCCACACTCTAGGGTTAGTACCATGCATCCAATATAGTCTTTCAACACTTAACCATATGTCACCACCATACATAAATCAATTATGTATGCCAATCATGTAATCATGAGCACCTGCAACAAGCCATGTTAGACCCTGCAAAAAACCATGTCAGACCCTACAACACAGAGTTATACCATCATACCATGCTGCAACTCATATGCATAGCCTTTTTCCCAAGGATTTTACCACAGATACGCGTCATGTTGCACAGATAACTCACATATGTACGCGACCTATTCATAGGTTAGCTTGTGTATGTATGTGATTGTTTCCATTGTAACTCGTGTATGCTTCTAAAGATGACAAACTTGAGCTTCCCTTAAGGCTTCCATTCTATTCTGACTGTTCATTTTTTTTCACCCACTTCTGAAGGTGTCCCACCTTCTCAGAACTTGAGCTATGAGCTTCCATCTTTTCAAAAATGTCTTCCTTCCTAAATTCATGCCTTCTTCTAGTCATGCTATATGATGTCCTCATCATGGAATTTCTTATTTTGTTCCATCAATCCTGGGATTTGTGACCAAATCCACCACATCTGTAGCATCTCATGATGTGACAATGAACAACAATGTGTCCTACTTGATTACATCTCCAACACCTTAGGGTGTTATGAAATCTTTCTTTATATTTTCTTGCATAATATCTACATTCCAAATCTTTGCGACCATATTCATTACATGAGTAATAGTGACCATGAAAAACATTTTCATACCTTTTCTTTAGTGTCCATCTTGAAGGCATCTCTCTTATTTGAGGTGTAAATATGGCTTCTTGATGTCTTCCTTGCTTTGTTCTTTTGAAACTTTCCTTCCCTTGTGTAGATGGTCGACTTGCAACATTATTTCCATCCTTTGAGAGTGAGGGACTAACCTCATGCTTGTTTGAGGTGCTTGCTTCAACATGTGTATCTTCTTTGTTGTATCCAATACCCAATTTATCATTTGATGATCTTTGATTATCCAATATCGCATTCAAGATTGTTGAGCTATTCAAGAATTTGTTTGACTTTTGTACTTTCTTTCTAAGATCAACAACTTCAACTTCCAACTTATGACATGACTCTTCCTTTTCATTTACTTGATTCTTTAGTAATTCCTCTACCCTTTTGGCTTCTTCAATTTGGGTCTTGAGATCGACATTAACTTCAAGAATTTTTCTAATCTTGTCATCTAGCTTATTATTCTCTTCTATTTCATTCCTTTGTCTTTTGATCTCTTATTCTTTTTCTTCTAATTGAGTCTTTTTACTTTCTTCTTGTTCCTTGAACATTTCCTTTAACTTCAAGATATGCCTTTGATTCTTTTTAAGAAACTTTTTAGTGTTCTTAGAAAGATAGCTATATTCTATGTAACAATGGTCATAGTTGTATTCAAATAGACCCCATTCAACTTTCCTTTTAAGATCTGATAGTTCTTCTTCTACTTCTTCCATGGGATAACTATTATTTGATTCTAAACATACCATCTCTAGATTTTCTTCTTCGTAGAGAAATATTCAACATCATCACATTTTGAAATATTGCAATCGGGGGGTTTTGGAGATTCTTTACCTTAATTAATATTGATGGAATTGTCTTCAAGGTCTTCCTTTTTGCCAACATCATCACATTTAGAATCATTGAAAATAGAGGATTTTGGATATTCTTTACCTTCATTGTTCTTGATGGAATTGTCTTTAGTTTCTTCCTTCTTTCTTTGGTATGTCTCCTCTAGCTTTAGCCATAGATCCTTGGCAGAAGTGCATTGTCCCATGCTCTCTTTTATAGAACTTGAGAATCCACTAAGAATGGTCTTGAGAGCCAATACATCATTCTTCTTTTCTTCCCTTTGATATGCAAACTTTGACTTGTTCTTCAAAGGAACTGATCCGCCAATAGCTACTTTCCAAACACCCGCTCCTATTTCCTTCAAATGCACCTTCATTTCTATTCTCCATGTAGAATAGTTTTCCTCATCAAGGATTGGAACTTCATCATCCATTTGTGTGTCCATGGATCTCCTCCATGATTGTTAAGGCTTATAGTGAAGGCCCATTCTGAAACCAATTGTTGCACACACTGACCACACTAAGAGGGGGGGTGAATTAGTGTAGGGATCTTTTTCAAACCTCCCTTCACAAAAATCCTTAGTTAGCAATCACCATCTACTCATTACTTATTGTTGTCAATTATAACCAATTAAATGTGAACATACATCAACAACATATACCAACAACATATATCATCAACAAGTCATCACCACAAGAAACACAAAGAAAACAAGATGTATGTACAATTTTCTTTTTATTACGGACTACAATCCTTGGGTTATAAACAACAACTGAATAGAGTTACAACTCCACAAGAGCACCAACTCTACAATGAAAGACTTATCTTACACAACTCAACACCAATTGAGAAGAGGAAACAATCCTCAACAAATACTAATCTGTCAACATTTACACGACATGTGAGTAGTGCAGCACGCATATGTACACGCCCTACCAGTAGTAAAACTCTCATATGTGCACGACTAGTCTGTACTACATCATGTGTATTTAATTAGGGTTTTATCTCCATGAAAAAATCAAATCCTCTGCAACCTTTAGTCACATTCACTTATGTTTGTCACTATCCAATATGAATCATAACCAATCACAACACATCTATGCTCTCCAACAATTTACTCATGCTCCTCAACCGAACAATATGAATGATACTTAATCATGTATAAGAAACCAGTATACTATGGAAATAATATCAGTATTGAAACATAAGAGTGTTTCTCACTCCATCAACCAACACAAACCAAATCACAACAGCCATACCAAGAATGCCTTTAGCATTCATCATACAATAAGAAAGAGTATCCATCAAGACAACCATGTAACCATACCAGAATTTCTATGGAATATCTGAGCTCATAGAATGCAGATCTGGAACTTGCTTCAACCTTCAAGAGCCTGGCACATCTCACACTCAAGTCTTCATGACTTTCTTCCAACTGTACGCGCTCTGTTCTTCTTCAACCCGCGTGTGTACGCGTCCTTCCTTACTGTAGCTCGTGTATGTATGCACTCTGGCCCACTGTTGCTCACGTATTCCTTCAGAAACTAGGGTTTCTGAACTTCCAAAACTTTCACCGTCAAGATCTTAGACTTATGGAAACTTTGATGCATCCATGAGATCCTCCATACCATTTCTCTCTCAGAATAGATCTTCAATGTATGATCAAGAGAGATTTTTCACAAGAGACCCTTGCCTCTTATTTATACTCTCTAAGTAGCTTCCTTAGAAGAATTTTCTAGGCCACTTTGTCCACATAGTCACCTATGTCCAACTTTGCCCAATTTTCCACTTTTCCATGTATCCAATAGCCACTTGACCACTTAAACCATTTTCTTCATTTTAGGGCTAACCTTCTTATAACCACTTTCCATAATTAGAAAGTTCTCCATTTAATTTATTATTTAAATAATCCTCTTTGACTTTGTTAATTCACTTTATTATTTAAATAATCCTCTTTGACTTTGTCACTTCACTTTTAATAATTTCTTATTTGCAAGGACTTTGACTTTTTTGACCTTTTGGGGCTTCAAGTCAACATATTATGGTCCTCCAACTTCGTAAGGCCATAACTCTCAAACCGTGAGGAGTTATGTGACATTCCACATACCACTGGAAATGGCATGACACACACTATCCATATAGGATAGATTCACTGACAAATTCACTTATATTAATCTCATTATTCCACAATTAATCATGGGTTGTCTAACCATACTTTTAGGATAACTCAACTACAAAGCGTCTTCCCATGAGGGCTTTCACCATAAGGGGACCACTTTCGAGTTCATCCATTTGTACTCCTAGGATAACTCAACGAAAAAGCGCCTTCCCGTGAGGGATTTCACCATAAGGGGACCACTTTGGAGTTCATCCATTTTTACTCCTTATCAACCATGATAAGACAATAATGAGTCATATTTACATCAATCCAATTGTGCATCATATATAAATGAAACCACATCGATCCATCTTGATCTATGCATCATATATCAATGGAAACTCATTGATCCATCTTCATCTATGCATGACATTATATGACTCTGATTCCACTTGACATCAATCCATTCACATCAAGGACAATACATATTACATCAGTATGTTATGACAAGACATTGTTCCTTTGACATCAATCAATCAATCCTTTGGCATCAGTGACAACATGATCCAGCAATATTTAGATGTGATTCAGACATTTCAAATATTTTTGTACTCTCTCTCTCTCTCTCTCTCTCTCTCTCTCTCTCTCTC
>SNQJ01S0010129.1:236669-249645 GCA_010110895.2 Picea sitchensis
TGAAAAATCCAGGTAAAGAACATTGGGAGGCAGTAAAGTGGATTCTCAGGTATTTTAGAGGTACTGCTACTCATGCATTATGTTTTGGAGGTTTAGACACTTTTCTATAGGGATATGTTGATTCAGATATGGAAGGTGATAAAGACAGCAGGAGGAGCACCACAGGCTATGTTTTTACTATAGGTGGAACAACAATAAGTTGGATTTCGAAACTGCAAAAGGTTGTTTCACTTTCAACAATAGAGGTAGAGTATGTTGTTGCTACAGAGGCTAGTAAATAGATGATTTGGTTACAGAGGTTTATGGAAGAATTGGGAAAGAAACATGAGAATAACAGGTTGTACTGTGATAGTGAGAGTGCCATTCATCTTGTAAAGAACTCAACCTTCCATTCTAAGACTAAGCATATACAATTGAGTAACCACTTCATACGATCTTCCTTGAAAGATGGATATTTGAAGTTCGAAAAGATACACACTAGCAAGAATCCTGCATATATGATAACAAAGGGAGTAAACAGGGAGAAACTGATTTCCTGCTCAGTTTCAGTTGGTCTTCAAGAATGAATATGAAAATGAGAAATTTGCCAGGTCCAAGAAGGTTCAGAGTCCAGCATATACAACAGTGGTGGAGTTGTTGAGATCAGTCTCCAAGTGGGAGATTATTGGTTATGGAGCCTGATTATCTTCCTGATTCAGAGGCCTTTTGTTTTCATCCGTGTTTATACCCCATGAAGTATTTACACCCCATAAGTATGTACACTCTTCCACGTGGGGGAGTGCAAAGGGGGGTTACTCCCTCTGTGGGGTCCAGGGGCAAGCGGGCCCCCAACAGGGGTTCAGGGGCAGCGTCCCCCAAAGGAAAAATTGCCTTGTAAATGTATATTGTAATTTCATTGTAAATCTAGACCATTCATTATAAGGTCACAGATCTAACAGTAGAAATTATGTTAGTATTTTTTTCCATAGAAAGCAACCCTCTGTTATGAGGGAAATGTATTATGACTATGGAATATGGCGAATATTGTATTCTGAGATAGGATACTGTGAGCGAAAGAAGAGGAAGTTACAGTGGGTTTGTTGTAGGTTGTATCCCTTCATTTGATGGATAATAATAAAGGAAGGACCTGGAAATTTCTCTGGTAGACAAAGCCCACACTGGGTGAACCACGCATATTTGTGTCTCTATTGTATTGTGTATCTTGTATATTTTATTTCTGCATTTGTTTTATTTTATTTCTCCACGGTCTTGTTTTTCTAACAGGAATGAATGCACAAATTTATACATACACTTGATATAATTCCAAAAAAATGGTATTTGGAATTAGAAATACACAGAGAAACAACAAGATGAGATGAGTTGGTTCAGAGGTTCACAGTAACATTTACATTTCAACATAAATCCCCCTTACTGGATGCAGCGTTACAGGATATTCAAACCAAGATCTTTTCAGAAGAAGGGCCGACGGAGGTGGTACTAGTCTGCGATGCACACAAGGATTCTATGACTGTCTATGAGTTATTGGAGTGTTACAATGTTGTGAAGGAAGAACATGATGAGGAGGATCGAAGGAATGTGAAAGTACCTGAAAACAAAGGAGAATGGACAGTATAAGGACCATATCTTGAGTCTATTGCATACACACAACCAATAAATACACAAAGGGTAAATATAGGAACAATAGAGAACCCAAAGTTTGTGCAAATAGGGGATTATTGGAGTGATGAGACAGTGGATAAGATTTCCTGCTATAACATATCTGGTCCAACCGATGTGATAATAATATCTACAATAGTAGAGGAGGCATGGTCTGTAGTAGAAGATGATGGATGGTTAGGAGGAAGTGGAATATCAAGAGGTGGTTGGTTGAATTTGTGAGGAGAAATAGGAAGTGGAGGAGGAGGTGGTTGGTCGAATCTGTGAGGAAACGTAGGAGGTGGAGGAGGAGGTGGTTGGTCGACTCTCTGATGAGAAACAGGTGGTGGAGGAATAGGTGATGCCTACTCATCTAGGTGAGGTGATGGAGGAGGAGGAGGACATGGAGAAGGATCATGACCACCCTCATTATTCGATGGGGTATTGGATGAAGGGGTACTAGACGAATGTGTATTGGACGAATGGGTACTAGAGGAAGAGTGTGTATCATTGACAACCCTTCTCGCATTTAGTATCCTAGTAGGTCCGATGATATGATGCATAAGATACATCATATCATGCGACATCCCCCTCAAAATATCCAAGATCATAGGATCTTCCCTCATTTCTCGTATCAACACAATACAGACTCCCATTAGAACCAAAAGTGCACAAATTTGGTCGACCAACTCCAACCTGAATCTAGTATCCGACCTATGGTGCATGTTAGGTATCTGCACTCGAGGACCCTAACCCTTCGCAGCCTAGGGCATCTCCCCATCCGCATCTGGTGAGGGATGAGGCACGTCCCCAAGGAATATGCCAATATATGAAAAATATATAATACACAATAATAATTAGATAGTTTCATTAAACAATTTAATAAAAACAAGTTAAAGAACGTGTTAGAATTAATTTTATTCTAATTAAGTAAGAGAATAAAATGAAACTAGATTAATTTTAACAAAACATTGATATTACCTCTATCATCTAGTGGCTCATCCGGTCTGAATAGGATATTCATACATCCTCTCCAATCAAACGCTGTGTAAGGACACAACACCATCATGAACATGTGATTGGCCTCAATGTGTAGTATCCTTAATGTGTTAGTGGAAATTCTAGTCGAAAACTCTATCTAGCCCTTCTTGGGAATCATCTCCCCCCACATGGGCATCTGCACCTGAGTCATCAACCTAGAAGGATGATCGAAAAAATAGGCCTCGTCTCCAGAAACCTCTCAATAAATAAATAAAACAACTCTGAAGGAAAAGGGAAGTTCTGCTTCCCATGTATCATAGCACGAAATCTATCTAGAGCTATACAAAACTACTGCAAAAAATGTCAGACCATCTAATACATCGTGGCCTTTCTCCCAAAGAATAAACATAATACAAAAGAGTGAAACTAATGTGTTTCCCATCATTGGTAAAGTGTTCAATGGTCGTCACTAACAATGAGGGGCACCTAACCTCCTCTGCATCGAAATAAGCGATCCATAGTTTTCCACTAGACACATGAAAAGTAGTTGGAGAAAGTACATCAACCCCAATATATCTCTGAGATTACATGAGCTGAATATTTGATGCAACACCGACTGGGACATTATGGAACTAAGGAAAATTCTCCCTTCCCCTGGATAGCCCTATGCTAATATATATATCCTCCTTAGCGGGTTGGTACCACTGATCAATATCGACACGAAAATCTTGTTGATAGACATCCCATCGATGGATCATCTGCACCAAGAAACCGGATTTCCCCTTCAGGAATGTATCCTCCTCATAGTACTTAAGGAGGCCTACATTCCTCAAGAGGACTTGAGTCGCTGCAGTAATAGGACGAGGGTACAAATCCCCCTCCCTCTCCCTCACCTCCCAATCCCATACAACATTGTACAAGTCAACCCTCTTCTCCTACTGTTGTTGTTGCTCTCTGCACTAACATCTCTGCATGATTAACATATAAAATACATCACCCTCATACATAAAACATAAAACAAAATTAGTAAATGAGAAATTTAATGAAAAAATAACTTTCTTCAAAAAATAAGTAAATTTCATCACTGATGGGCCCAAAAAACAGTCAAGCACCATCTTTGGTGCATATATTACTTGTGACCACCATATATGGTGTGCACATGTAACATAACACATGATATAAAATTTGTTATATTATTTTATGCGGTGTGTTATATAACCTTACCGCATGGTGCGTTAAGGTTAACCGATGCACCACCTAAAATAATAAAAAATTAAAATCTTAAAGCACCGTAAAACCATTTTTTTTTAAATTGTCACTGCAGTGCATAGACTTTCCCGACATGCACCAGTGCGTTACAGGAAAGGCAATGCACCACACCAATATTTTTTTTTAAATTGATAATTACAGTACGTTGGCATTTAGGCTCTATTTTTTTTATGGCGGTGCATTGGGTAATCATTAACGCACCGGTGCATAAGTTTACTAACGCACCGGTGCGTAAGTTTACTAACGCACCACATAAAATAATATATATTATTTATGTGATGTGTTGTTTAACATAACACCCCAGTGCGATAACGTTATTTCGACGCACTGCGAAAAATCAACTATATTATTTTAGGTGGTGCATCAATAAATTTACGCATTGGTGCACTAAATTTTACCCAACACATCGGTGCGTTAGATTTTACAAACACACCACCGAAAAAAATTAAGCATGGTGTTTCAATGCACCCTATAAATGTTTAGGCTGCACCATCTGCAGTGCGAGACAAATGACTCGAATGCACCGAGCATAATTTTTTTTTAAAACAATGCAAATTTAACTGAATTTTGAATTTTAATCCGCTAAAAGTTTAAGTTATAAAGAAATAAATAGATTACTTGGACATTTCCTCATCGAGAAGGCATGGTTTCCACTTAGTACAAAAAACCAAATTTGCCCATTGTTTGGAAAAATTTGAAATCCACACACTGAGCAACAGATCGAAGGAAGGAAATAAAGGGAATCACCGATGGCAGGGCACTTTAGAGAGGCAAAAGTTGCACCAGTGCTTGAGATATCTACAACAATGAAAAGGGTAAAAATGAATTTTACGACCGATAATTGTTTTCATTTATTTAACCCTATTACAGTGCGCTCGATTATTAGATGCATCAGTGCGTTAGTACTTAAGTAGTGCACCAGAGTATTTTTTTTTTTAAATAACCCTACCAAGGTGTGTCATTTTTAGAGCAATGGTTCGAATTGGTGCATCAGTATTAAAGTAGCACACCAGAGTATATATTTTTTTTAAATAACCCTACCATGCTGCACCATTTTTTAGAGCATTGATTCATACGTAGTAGAAAATGCACCGGTGCATTATGTATTTATAAAAGCACCATAAAAAACATCCACTAAAACCTTCGCCCGCTTTATTTCGCTAGTGTCTTCCGCTATAAACAAATTTTTGGGCTATTTTTATAGGGGCTTCTATAAAAAAACTCCACTAGAGGGTCTTTTCCTTATAGTGTTGAGGAGATGGATGGGCTATAAGCCCACCATTTACAAATTAGATGATATAATAGTAGGTTCATTAGAGACCTTGAAGCAGCTCCCATGGGAAAATCATTGAATAGGGAGAAGTTGGAAGAGTTGATAGACTTCAATAGGAAAATAAAATAAACTTGGTGTTGGAGACAGAGAATATATGAGTTGGAGAAAGAGATTTCGAAGTGCTATGATTCCTTCACCACCATGAGGGAAGAATTATACATGAGAATATTGAAGCTCTTGTAGTTGGGGGAGAAATTCATTGAGATGGATAATTGTCAAGAGGATAGGTTCACCAAGGTCACTACTCACATATACCATGACCTAGCAGCGAAGAAAGAGGAATTGAAGAAGCTAGAAGAGAATGTCCAGGAGACCAAGAAATCCCCTTCCATTTCCATTGTTGAAGCTAGTACCATGACATAGGAAAACATGGTAAACTCACCTTCAAAAATACTTCCTTAGGAAAATTTTGGTGACTTTAAAAAGAACACTAGAGGAATTGGTTCCAATCTCGTGAGGAAAATGGGATATGATGTCCAAGGGATAGGAAAAGAAGTCCAAGGAATTTCGATTCCCATTGTATCTCAATAGAGGTCCAAGCAAGAAGGCCTAGGATTCAATGGACAAGAAGCCAACATAATTGTAGCTCAATCCACTTTCATCAAGGCAAGAGGAACCGGAAAATAAACCATGTGCAACAAGCCACTCAAATGTTTTTTGTAGAAGCTTGGAAGAGGGCAACAAAGTGATGATTTTTCCATCCATATTTTCTCCAAATCTTGGGGGACCAAGCAAACAAGACAACAAGCATCATCAAAAACTGAAGAGGTATGGAATAACTTGTTTTCTTTGCAAGAAAATGGGTCATAAGGCTAGAGATTTTTGGCACTCTAGAAGGCCAAGCAACCCATGCATGAACTATTTCTAGTACTGTAGATTAACTAGACATTTGGAGGCCAAATGTTGGAGGCTTCACTTGGAACTCCATCCCAAGAACCGAACATCCAAGAAGAAATATTGGAGAGTCAAGGTCAATGGGAAATAGATTTGTTTTGCACTTGTATCCCAAGGAGAATTAGTTTTCTAATGACCTACTGCAATAGTGAATGTAATCCATATCCATGAGAAGGACAACATGGTTATGCCAAAGGAAACACTTACTCAACTCTTATCTTCCATCCTATAGTGGATGCATCCTTTCTTTGATATTTTCCAATTTCTTCTTGATTATTGGAGAAGAAGAATATTAAAGGATTTGAAGCTTTTGGGGACCAAAATCATGCAAATGGGGATGTGTGATCTGAGTTGGATCCTCACCCAAAACATTTTGTAAAAGTGCAATAAACTTGTACTTGAAATATTTTTATTCTATTTTGTCTTTTTTTTTTCGGAAAATGATGAGTGGAAATGAACCATCTGATTGTTGGCCTTCCAAAGGTATCACATTAAAATAATGAAGGTTGTAGTCAAGAGGGAAATGGGAGACATGAAGAGAATTGGGGGAAAAGAATACTCTTGAACGAGAAGGATAAGAGCTCGAAGGGAAGCTTGCTCGAAGTTGATGGACAAAGGAGTTGAGAATCCTATCCACAATGAGAAAAAGTGTCCTGAAACCCTGGTTTTCTACAATTTTGGTCTTCTTGTGAGTAACAATGCATAAGATTTTTTTATCGTGCATAGATCTCTCCTCTTTGTAATGGATTCTCTGAACACAATAAAATAGTTCAATGAGTTATGGTCGCACATTAATGTCTGTTCACTAATTAACTTACATCTGTTGAGAATTTATCGAGCTAAGGACTCAGTAATTTTCTCTGTGAGAGTTTAGTTTACACAGGACATTGGTTAATGGTGAAAAAAAAACCTAATAGCTATTTGTTTACCATCGTCCAATTGATTCTATTTCTTGGAAATCGATGGTCCCCCTTGAGATTTTTTTCTACTTACTAGGTAGTTGATAATCCTATTATTGTAGTTATTGAGACTTTTTTTTTCTCACTCCCCATAGCTATTCGTTTGTTGATTGCACTCTCCTTACAACCCACTCTCTAAACCTCGCTTCTAGGTGTCCCACAAATCGTTCTCTTGTTGTCCACAATTCCCACACCCTAAACATTATCTCTAGGAATTCCAAGAATCGTTGGTTGATATCCTCAAGTTCCCATGGCCAATATGTTCTCCCTAGGTGTCTAGACCATCTATGGTTCATTGGATGCCCATGCGATGTACAATCTCTTTCAGCATCCCATCCCTCACTAGCTTTGAATTTGAGTTGTGAATGTGTCGTTAGCCTCCAACTCGGCATCCAACTCTTCATTGGTGCCCCTCTTCTAATTCCATGCACCACATGTGCTTCTTGGGCATTCAAATTTTGGATGGTTGGTGTAGTAATGTTTTTCTCCAGGCTACGGGCAATATTTCATTCCTAAGTGAGAGTTGACAACAGTATTGGACCATACAGTTGATTAAAGAAACATAAAGTTGTGCACGATATTTAACAAGATCTTGTGTGATTATATCTCATTGGTCGATTTCATTTTCCCTTGTGCTTAGCAACTTAAATGATTGGTAAATAGTTGAGTCACCTGGACCCGTTGCTCCATGAAAGATTAATTTAATTTAGTATAAGGACTTTTCTTATTGTGAATAAATTTCCAGTTGTCTTGTGATGAAAGATTGGATAAAGACACAATTAGAATTTAGTTGGTTTCCATGTTGAGGAGACAGACGGGCTATGATCCCACCATTTATGGATTAGAAGTACTCATTAAGGAGGTTAAAAAATTAAAATAGGGAGATAATAACAAAGGGAAGTGGGAAAAGGATGAGTCAAAAGAAGAATTGAAAAAAAAAAATGAAGAAAGATGTGGATTACAAAACAATAATTAAAAACTATTAGATGAAGTTAAAATATTGAAACAAGAAAAGAAGAATTTTGAAAATAAAAAAATAAGAATCATCACAAGATCTAGAGCTAGAATAAACTACTCCAATGATGTCTTGTCTTATACATTGAGTGTATTGTAAAACTAGGTTCTCCCCTCGAAGTGGATTTTTATTCAGTTATTTTTAATTAGTATCAAAACATTGGTTCATAAAAAAATAAGAGTTCCTTTATATTCTTCAAATTTTCCAAATGGACAAAAATCGAAGGCCTAATGGCCTCCATGTAGAATTTTTTTAGGATGCTTTGATTTTATAGGAAAATATTTATTGAGGGTGGTAGAGGCCACAAAACCTACTAGAAAAATGCTAGGACGATTCAACAATACATTCCTTTCTCTAATTCACAAGGATGACAATCCAACATCCTTTTGAAAATTCAAGTCAATCTCCTTATCCAATTGTATATACCGAATCACCTCCAAGTTAATTGCAAGAAGATTAAAAAGGATCATATCATGGAAAACCTCTTAAGAATAGTTTGGGTTTCTCGAGGGAAGAAAAATTCATGAGTAAGTAGGGGTTGCTCAAGAAGGACTCCATTCAATTAAAATTAGGAATCAAAGATAAATGGTGGTCAAGGTGGATCTTTCCAAATGTTATGACAGGGTAATCTAGTTATATCTCAAATTAATGTTCATTCATCTCAGTTTCTATCATCAATTTGTAGTATGGGAAATGAGCTACATTACTTTTCCATCTTTTGTTGTCTTGATAAATGGAGAAACATCCCCCTTTTTTAATGCCTAGAAGAGGCCTTAGATAGGGGTGTCATATATCCCCTCTCCTTTTCCTTGTAATTGTTGAATGATTGAGTAGGCTTATAAAAGAGGTCATTGAAAATGGTAGTTTCAAGGTGGTTTCAAGGGAGTCCAAATATTAACTTCATGCAATATTATTCAATTAGTATTGGTTGATGACATCTTGATTTGATTATCTGTGAGGGATGTAGAAGGGATATTAAGTTTAGAGATATCATTGAATTGTTCTATAAAGATAAAAGGAATAATAATAAACCTACAAAAATCACCAAAATCTTTGTGGCATATTACTTAGTAGTAGAAGATATCCATTACACATGTTTCCTTACCAACTGGTAGACTTAGATCTTGGCCTGAAATACTTTGGTTTTCATTTGTAACCAATTATATAAAAAAAGGTGATTGACAATGGTTGATGACTAAAGTCGAAAAACAACTTTTAATATATGGTGTAATAGGTGGATTTTTCGGGGGCTACGATTGGTATTGATCAAAGTTGTTATGGAAGCAGTTCCAGTTTACTGGATATTGTTGTCATGGATTCCTAAAGGATTTCTGGGATCTATAAGGTGGTTATGTTACAGATTCCTTTGGTATGGGAAACAAGATAAAACAAGTTTTTTCTTTGGCTTCATGGAAAAATTAAATATCATTACCAAAGGAAAAATATGATTGGGGTCTAAAGAACCCATTCTTCTTTTTAAAAATACTTACAACAAAGAATGTATGGAGGTTAATCCAAGGAAATGACTTGTGGGTGCAAATTGTAAAATAAAAACGCATTTCCTGAGACATGTAGAGGAATGTATAATAAATCCTAGAAAATGAGTACACAATCCTTCAAACATTGTGTGGAAAGTTCTAAAGTCATCTTTTCATTTGCTGGGAAATTGGTTGATATGGCAAGTGGGTAAAGGTGATAGAGTGCAAATAGATATGAACCCTTAGGTTGCCAGCAAATGTACATGCATAGGCTATCACATCAATTAATTCATGAGCTCCAAAGTGGAAGTTATTATATGTTACGATAGGTTGTGAACTGAGATAAGACAACCATATTGAACCAAGCTTGGATGTCCTGGAGGGAGTTAGGCCTTGGGGAAGAGAATGAAGGAGAATGGTATAGATACACATATTCTTTAAAAGATATCAATGCTAAAATTAGAGAGAAGGACGATTAGTTGGTCTGGTCTCTAAATCCATCAGGGGTATATGTACAAAAATTGGGATATAAATCTCGTGCTGCGTAGGTAAGAGAATATTTACATGCCTAGTGGTGGGGAGTTATATGGAAACTAAATATCTCTTCAAAATCAAAAAATTTCATGTGGTTGATCTTTAACAATAGGATTCCTACCTAGGATATTCCACAAAAAATATTGTTTTCTAGATCTCGATGGTACAGTCTCATATCATCATGACTTTCCCAATTAAAATGAAAGTGTCGAAGGAAGTGGAAAAGATGTTAAGGTGCCGAAATGTTTGGGTAGGAGAAAATATTGAATAGGCCTTTAGGATGTGGTGTGCCAACAAGGACTGAAAAAAGGTTAGATCCCTTCCCTTAAAAATAGCTTGGGGGAGCGGCCATAAATTTGAAGTTGTTTGAAAACAAAGAGTCACTACCCTTCAACTGTGTTGTTAAGGAACTAAACATTAACATACTAAATGCATATTTAAAAGTTCAGGATAAACAAAATGATGGTAACTCCAAGGAAGTGGAAATTAATAAGACCATTCCTTAGGCTTTCTTTGATGGAGCCTCAAGCATTGTCCAATAAACAAATAATTACTATGAATGGATGAATCTCAAACTAGTTTTGAGACTGGCTCATGAGAGTGGAGTCTCACACACAAATATTTAGGGATTCCCTGCTAGCAATTCAATGGATGAGGAAGGAAATAGTACTAAGGAATTTCACATTATAGTTTATGTATAGTGATATTTAGTGTCTTCTATAAGCTTTCTCACACACATCTCTGTGACAAGAAAATGATAGCATTCAAAAGATTGAACAAGGATGGATCATGGAACTTTTTGGGTTTCAAAAATAGCTCAAGGGGATTGTCTCTGAATATACTCATAATTTGTGGTTCTAAATAGATTTTCGATTTTTTAGTAGAGAAATAAGAGGAGAAGGGTTTTTCATAAAGTTTCTTTGATATCATGAAAAAAACTTTTGAGTTGTTAAAAAATCTTTTGTTAATTTTGGTCTAGAGTATAGTGAAAAACATGATGATTTATCTAAAATTATCATAGCTGGTAAGAGCTCTTTTGAATGCTCCAAATATCTATGTATTGTATTTTTGTTTTATAAATAAAATCGTAGACTTTTTTCTTTACGAAAAAAAAGTTTATCTAACATTAATTATTATGCTACACAGTTTATATTGATTATATTGATCATTACCAGAAGTATCCGTTCTTTCTACAAAACATTTAAATACACTATATTTATCCTAATTGTGAGTGTATTATCCTAATTGTGAGTTTTGGTCATTGAAGAGCAGAACCACAAACCCAACAGTTGACTCTGTGGTTGAACATTTGAACCCTTAGATGATCCTAAGTTGGACCTTTAGATGGCACAACTTACGGTCAAGACCTTCAGATGACACGAACATACAATAGGATTAGCGTCAGGGATTTACATGCCGCCATGCAGAAGAATAGAAGCATTTGAAAACATCTTCTGTGTTTTTTAATTGTACAGTGCTGTTGAGTTGTTCTTCAAAGTGCATTGTGCGATTTTATTACGCCGAAAGGCATACACCTATTGATAATGGACAGATTTAATAGGGGTTTAGTGTTTAATAAGTTTTCTATGGACACAATTAAATATGGCTGGAATATTCTTAGTAGTCGCACAAAATAAATGGCTGTGATTTCAATCGTTAACTTTCTAGCTATTATAAAGACATCCGTTTATGTGTTTACTTTTTTACATTTACCTAATCATATTTAAAAATTACTTTGATAGCTAACTGATTGCCACTTAAGTGATTAATAAAAATTAAAATATTAACACCAGATAAATGACAAAAATTAAAATATTAACACCAGATAAATGAAGAGCAACAGTTTATTTGTTAATCAATAATAAAATTTATAATATATTCTTTTAAGGATTTGTTTCATCTTATCAACCTTTTAGCATTAACCAACAGCTATTTAACTGCTGTGCTAGTATTATATTGATATCGAACACAAAAATCTGAAATATTTTAAAAGCAAAGACGAATTCAAAGTTCAAACTGTTTTCAAAAGTATTGTGTTGGAAGCCAGTGCTGTTTATAATTATAACTCTATTCCTTTCAGGTTGGATCCAATTATTCTTTCTGTTCTAATTCTGTATTCTTACAAAGAAGTTAAGAAGAAGTTGTTTATTCCAACCTGGTCACATAGCACGATATTATGGCCCTTTTTACGAAATTCATTCTCTTTTTCACGGTCGTGCGGAGTTCACAGTTTTCCTTCTTTTCTAATCTGTCTTCACAGAAATAACAGAAATTTGGCCATTCAATCTTTGGCCGAAATTAAAGATAAAATTGCCTTCAAACTATTAAAAAAATTGTACATGCATAGATCGATTTAGTAGTCCAAAAAACCCTCTTACATCTAAACAATTTCATCAAATAAGTTATAGTCAAATTTTCATTAAAAATTCTCCAATTTTAACCAAAAACGTAAAACGTTGATCCGCTATCGTCCTGTGTGATTATCCTGTCCAGCTCCAAAACAATTATCGTTTACAGAGGAATTAACCATCAATGTAGTGTGGATTTCATTGCATCTAATTTGGGTTACCCTTTCATATTCTTCTCTTCTGTGTCCGGAAAGAAATTTACATCATAAAACTTCAAATAATATTTTAACTTTATTTTTTCTTCTTATTTTTTATTATACCATATTTCTTTTTAAATTTTAATTTGATGATATTTTTAATAATATCTTTATAAAATGATGTTTTTCATAATTCTTCAATAATTTAGTTAAAACTGAACATTTTTATAACATCTTCGAACATCTCCATAAAATTTTCTGATGGCTAACAATTGAAAACGCTGAAATATTTTTAGTAGTCCTCCCAAATCAATGAATGTGATTTACTCTTCA